>ML810736.1:27741-60642 GCA_009831015.1 Picea engelmannii | reverse complement strand
CATACATATACATCTTGATGAAAAAAGAATAACCTTTAAAGAATATTACCTTACATTATATCATTTATTTAAAAGATACTTAAAAGACAAGAAAACAGAGAAAGACAACATATTTTCAGAAATAATAATCTAAGAGTGACATAAGATTGTGAAATTCTAAAGAACTTGTAATGTTGTCTATAAATATAAGCCTTCCTTTCCTTTTAAGCTTACCTGGATTGTATAAATTCTATAGAACTCTTGACCAAACAAGCGAATATGACTTTTGAGCGAAGCATAAATATTTTGTCTTTATGCCAAATATAAATATTCATCCTTTTATTTGTATTTCTTGTCGACTAACTCACATGGCCCCTTTATAAATCAATAAATAACATTTAACAACAAAAGGGCAATGTTCTAGGACCATTTTTCTCTTTCTTATAAAACTCTCGATCAAACCAGATTGACAATTTATAATAAAATGCAAACAACATTAACAATTTATAATAAAATACAGGAAAAATAGTTATAAAACTCTTGATGAAACGAGATTGACATTTTATAGTAATAAAATACTGAAGATATGGATTTTCAGCGAAAGCAAAAATATTTTGTCTTCCTCCTTTTATTTGTATTGCTTATATTTCTTATCAACTTTCATGATAATCTAAATGAGGGGAAACTAGATGCACTGGTAAGCATTTAATATTAGATAATTTGATCACTTGTTTACATGCTACGTGGTAATGTTAAATATTTTGTATCCATACTTATATTTTTGTGGATTTTAAGAAGGAGGTCTTTTGTCCCACAAACAAGGGGGTCTCATACACCAATTTGGTGTCTAACTTAACTGTGACCTTAAAATTAGATTATTGTTATTATTTTATTTGATCGAACTGTTTATTTATTTCATTTTATATAAAAAGACGATATTATTTTTTCGAGATATAGTATTGTTCCATATCTATTTTTTTTTTGCATATAGTTGGATTGGTTTTAATTGACATTTTGGTTTCCCCAACATTAATGTCATGGGTGGGGCCATTGCCCCCTTCCCTTGGATCTCTTAATTATTTTTGTTTTTTCTTTTATTTTTCTTTCCTTAGCCTTATTGTTAGTTGTTATTTTGGCCTTGAATGGGTGGAGATAAATTTTGGCCAAATCTCTAAAATAATAAGGTTGAACCAAATTAATATTATAAACTAGCAAGGGGTTAGGAATAAATGGTTTCCTTTGATAGGAAGTGGATTATTCTGAAGCATAAGACAATGGTGGAGCATAATATGGAGATGGTTCATAGGTAAAGTTTATCTCTCCATATTATCTAGGGTCTCGGGTCTCTAGATAAATCCATTTGAGTATAACATAGTACATAAATGCATAGATACTTGACCCTATCATTCGACCAATCACATGATATTGTCCTGGAATGGGTCGGATTGAACCCACTGTGCTTGAGGAGAATTTGGGATGATGTTATATATGTAACCACACTAGGAGTACATTAAAGTCTAGTTGTTGAGCTCTCATGATGGCCTCTTCTTCATCTATAGGTCATGCTATGATGACATCTATATAGATTCTGGGAAGCAAGGAACTTATAAGCCATTTTAATATGATATTGGGATTTATGGGGATCTTGATCAAACCAAATGTATGCCTCCATTTTTAGATATGATCCAATATGTGTGTGGAGGTGGATTGTTTAACCAAAATTAACAAGTCTACACTATTCTAGTCATATTAAGATAGGTATTTAAAATTGCTTTAGAAAGTCCGTAGTTAAAGATATGAAGGCGGTGTGTGTGTTAGCAAGAAGGTTTATATATTGTGTGGTTGTTTCCCTTATTAACATGTTTTGGAGAATCCTAAGTTTAATAGAATATTCAATGATACTATTATAAAAACACCGTAAGTGAAATGTTTTAACATAATTACTAGGTTCTTCTCCATTTTTAAATTCATACTTAGAATGTTTGAAGGGAGATTGGTGGGTATATATATCTAAGTGGCATCATGTCATATGGGATCATTTATTAACTTAGTTAAAAATAAAAGGTTTAAAGTCTATATGTAACACCCTGTTTTCCCTCATGGTAATTATGCCTAATACTTCATATGATTATGTTTATGAAGCTTGTAATCATGTTTTGATTGATAATAACACTAGAAAAGTAACTGAGGAGGGAAGAGCCTTGAGAGTACTAGCCATGATGTCACATGTGGAATTGATGAAGTGGATAGGTGAGCCAAAGATGAGATGTTTTAGTGAAGAAAATAGGGAGCTTCCTTAACAAGTTTGCATATACTTGTAAACATTAGCTTACACCTACCATTGTGCCCATATCGTTATGGATCCATGTGACTAGTAATGGAAGTCAAATCGGTGGTTGAGGAAGTTAATAATTGCTTACAGTTTGGTCTTTTGAAGAAGGAAAGGGTCTATTTAACAATCTAACGAATAGGACACCACAGATTGCCCCTTCAGAAATTCAGAGCCCAGAACAGTAGGTCGTGTCTACAGGAAGCCACGCGAATCTCGAGGGATTGGTATAAGAAGAGACCAAATGTGAAAATTCATCACCGACAGAGATATGTGAAAGAGAGGAGGATAGGGTGAGAAATGAAGACGAGAGAAGAGAATGGTTAGTCGTCGAAAGTGGTATTAGAAAAGAATAAAACACACAATGCATATAAGAGAGAATACTATGAGGAAGAGTGAGTGAACGATGGGCTCGTAGGATAAGGGTGTAGTGAACAAAGGTGTTCATTAGCTTAGATTGAAGAGAAGAAGAAAGTGGAGAGTTTTCCTTGATGAAAGTAGGAATTTCGTCCAATTTGATGATGATCACCCTGAAACAGAGAAAACATGAATCTAGACTAGATCAATAAAGGGTTGTAGCTTGGTACTTACTCGAAAAAAAATGACACTGGTAAGGGGAGATTGTTGAGGGACTGTATAGTAGAGAAGGGAGTCCCTTCTACATAGGAAATATAGTTGATAAACTACATGATAAGCTTATGGAAGCCCTGATCTCAGTGGGAAGGGGGAAACTTCTTCTATTATCAGCAGAGGAAGGAGAGAAACCTTCCTAGATCATTTGAACTTGAAGAACAATTGAATCATTCCCTTGTGATATCATGGCTAACCACGGGGGTGGTGTATTGTAGGAAGGCACTATGCGGTATGGCCTAAGTTTGGGGGGAAGGCATCCTCTCTCCGTTAGTTGGCTGATGATATCTTTCCAAAACAAAAAAGTGTCTAACTTGACTATTTAATATATGGTAATGATGTAAATGTGCATTTCTTTTTTGGATCAATGGAAAATATGTATGCATGTAAATAATGAATTGAATTCCTGTGTAAATATGTATGCATGCAAATGATGAATTGTTAATTCATGAATTTAAGTCAGGTCAGAATGTTTTGTATCCTTGAAATTTTTGAAGCTTTGAGAGGAAAGTTCGCAGAATATGGATAAAAAAATTGTTTGGGAGATGAAGGTAGTATTCCAGTCCCATTGAAGTTATGGGTAGAGTAAGGAACCCGAAGTCATGTTGGAATCTCATATCCTTAAGTGGAAATCTTGAAATATATGCAATAATTTCATTTATGACGAATTTAGAAGGACCATGAAGGTATAGAGAGGTTTATGAACCCTTGAGGGTCTGGAAAGCCTTAAGGTGTCATCCTGTTAAAACCCGAAAGTGACTATGTCTCAAGCCGGATTTCTTCTTTGACACAGAACTAATCTTTGAGTTGGGATGAGTCTAAGTCATTGATTCATTTCTATGATTGTATCTCAATTGTTTGTTAGGATTATAAGTCCTTAGAATTGTCCAAGGAAGGGTTGGGAAAAGTTTCGATGACGAAAGGGGCAATAGGCCTTAGATATATCAGAGGACCCATCCTCGCCATTGGATCTGCAAGATCCATTCTGACAAAGGAAAATTTGGGTTATTGATGTTGAGTTCATTTTCGTCGGGAGAAGAGTAGTCGGTTGTCCCGAGGTGGGAGGCTAGAGCAATGAGCTGCTAACAACAAATTACATGAGAGCTATCAATCTGCCAAAAACTATTCTGGTAGATCATAGCACTTGGATCTTAGTTGGCTGGACCATGAGAAAGAGGTCCAAAAACCTTAACCTTCACCCAAATAGAACCTGGAGATATGATCCTGATCATTGACGAAGGTGTTGTGATCATCGTCTGATCTAGCCGAAGTAATCGTCAATATCCAGAGAAATAAAGCAGGCCTCGAAGTTGAATTCGGTGCACTTTGACAATGACGAAGACCTTTGTAAGGTTGAAAGAGGATCATTGATCAGCGAATGGGATAGATGGAATATCATCCGTAGATTGTCGTAGGCCCCTCCTAAACATATTAGAAGAGTTTCAAGCATGGGTGTTAATCATCGTGCAAGTTAAAATCAACGACGTGATCGAAGTTGTTGAGATTCAAAGTCTGATATCCATCGAATTTGGAGATTGGAATCATTAGAGTTCATCATCAAAACTCAAGGATAGGGGTGACTTATGTCTTCGTGATGAATAATGAACCCCGATGACAATGAAGAAGTTTTTCGAGAGATCAGAACTGTTGAGTCGAGGATCCAAGTGGGAGGCACCACATTAGTGCCACATCATATGGCGCAAATGACAGGTATCCACGTGGCAGTGAGTTTAAAAATGTCGATAGGTCATAACTATGGATCTTGATCTCATATTGGGGAAATATTATAGTCATTGGAAATATCTCGATGATCATAATCCAATTATAGGATGCAATCTTCGAAACGAAGCAAGTCGAAGAAGAGGAAATTTTGGCATCCCACTAGCCTAAGTGAGGGTTAGGGGGTTGGGTTTGTCACGGAGTGGTATGAGAGCATATTTTTAATTCTAGGCTTGAATGGGCCACTGAGGCTGCTTAAAACTATTTTGGAAAATTTTAATGATGTCCGGCACGAATATTTTAAATTGTTGATGTGATTGCTAACAAGGGTTGTTGTTTCATCACGTAGGACGTACTAAAGGACAAGAAAAGGTGAATGGTGCAACATATCATGGAAGACACATCACATTTCATAGATGAGGAATTTGATGGTCGAAGGGATAGAGAAATCCATCTATATTTGATGGTCGTTGTTAGAAGCATGAAGGCAGATAATGAGAGGATCATGACAGCTTAGGACGAGCACTCATAATTGAATGTATTATTACTACAGAGTTTGTATGAAATCTAGGATCACATTCAACAAGGCCCCAATAACAAAGAGTTGCAGTAGTCAAAAAATTTGAAGGCCCCAGTAGATGCCCAAAGGCATGGATTAAGTCATAGCAATGTGGGGAGAAGTTCTTCCAAGAAGCGATACCTGGATGCCAAGAAGAGAAAATTTGGTAGAAATGTTTCCACAGAGTCATCTAGTGTGAATATTTCTTCTGAATAGTTGCCTAGTAGTGACATTGGAACAGATGTTCCAAAGAGAAATAAGAGAAGGCATTCTCATAATTCTATGACTAAAGAATTCAAGAAGGATAATTTTCCTACCTTTGACGGAGAAATTAAGAAGGGAGAAGAATCTGAGGCATGGATATTTGGTCTGAAGAAGTATTTTCAGGAACAAAATTACTCCGAGAATACGAAGGAAATAATTTACATTTTCAATCTAAATGGAGGCGCCTCCATTTGGTGGGAGAACCTCAAGGAAATCAAATAATTGAAGGAAATAAAAATTTTGAAAGGTACTTCAAAATACATACCTATCAAAGAAGTACTTCGATGAAAAAATCAAGGAATTCCATCAGCATAAGTTGGGTCAACTTACCATGGATGCCTGTGCTAAAATATTCATGGAACTCTTGAGTATGTTCCTTACCTCAAGGATGAGAAAGAAAGAGTGCAACATTTTCTCAGTGGATTTCCACAGTCCTATCATGACAAAATTTAATTTGATAAGCTAAATAATTTGGAGGACACTATAAGGAAGGCCAAGTTTTTTTATGATCAATCTAGACATAAGTGAGAGCCTTCAAAGGATTGGAAAAAGAAGGATAAGAGTGGATTCCAGAAAAATGGATTCATGTCACTTCCATACAAGAACTCAAATAAGGATGCATACTTTGTTCAGCCAAGAAAAAGTATACACCAACATAATTTCCCATCTCAAAGTGGAAATAAACCAGCAAAGAAAGCAAGAGAAAGAGCAGAGGAGCCTATGAAAGAACCTTTGCAATGTTGGGGATATGGAGAACCACACCTGTTGAGAGATTTTCCTCATAGACAACATGATAGCAAGAAATTTTATCATATGCAGGAAGCAACTACAATCAATGATGTGGCCAGAAGTGTGCCAAGGATATATGCAGTTGTGGAGAACCTGCAATCAAAACACCAAGCTTCTATAGTCGAGTTGGAAGGTATAATTTCCAAGAAACCTATTTTTATTTTAAATGACCCTGGATCTAATATTAGTTATATATCACCACAATTTGTTAACGCATGTGCCTTATAGAAGAAGAAACATGCAAAATGATGGTTAGTTTAGTTAGCCACAAGAACTAAGTGCTACGGGGAAAATCCCCCTAAACTGGGTCTAAGGAATACACAGAGCGATAACTCTCTTAAGACTGATCTACCTTTAATCTACCCCAAACCCATCTAAACTAAGTGATGAGAGAAAGAGGAAAGAGAGGGTTAATGAGTTCACCTTCAATCCTTGTGGTTGGTGTAGACCTCTTTCGCTTGTTTCCGCCTCTTAGATCACAAATTTCCTCCCAAAGATGAGTTGCAAGGGGTTAGGAATACAATGAAACAACATATACAATCTCTAATAATCACTTTAAAAGTATAAACATAGCTATAAATTCTCAAATTAACTAGAACATATAAACGTAGGGTTTTGGGACAAAGATAATATCTTTTATTCAAATTCAAGATAAAAAAAAAAAAAGTTACAACCTTTGTTGGCGACTGCTCTATGAACCAAGTCCGAGTTCCTCTGTCATGGCTCCAAGTGCATCAATCCCACAATAGATTCTCACAACCAACATACCATCAAGGGAAGGAGGAAGGGTTGCATAGGAAGAATGGTTGGAGGGGAAAGTTGAAGCTAAAACTCAGAATGAGATGCAAATATTGGGCAAAGAAAGGGAAGGGATTTTGGCAGATTTTATTATTCTCTTATTCATGTCTCTAAATGACTCCCCGAGACCTCTTTTTATATGATAAAAAGAAGGTTATTTGGTTTGGGGATAGGATATAAGGGGTAAAATGGTTTGGAAACCCTCGATAGCTCGTAAACTCCACCGAATTCCGCACACTTTAATATTTTTTGCAACTTTTGGAGGTAAACGCGGGCTAACTAGCATGTGTATGTGGGATAACTAACATGCAACACGCGTTTGTATGTAGGATAAATAGCATGCAACACATGTGTGTACGTAGGCTATTAGTGAAGCAGGGTGCATACACTTTTATATTTTTTACAACTTTTGGAGGTAAACACAGAATAACTAGCATGCAACACACATGTGTATGTGGGATAATTAGCATGCAACACGTGTGTGTACGCTGACTATTAGTGCTACAAGGCACGTACACTATCCAAAAAAAGGTTTTTTAGAAGGAAGCCTCAACAGTATTTTTGGAAAAGTATGCAAATGGATGGGCCAATGTCTTGTATGCACAAATATGGAATTTTTGGACTATAACAGATGTCCCCTAATGTGTGAGGTAAGAAGAGAAACTAATGGCCGAAATACATTACAATATCTTTACACAGTGGGAAGGCACGAAGTTGAGTGAGCCCGAGATGAGTGTTCATGAGCGTGTCATATGAAAAATAACGATAATCTCTCTTAGGCGAGTATACTCATGCTCGGGATAAACTAAGCATGGTTGTCAATCAAGTACATTGCATATCCATGTTGTATAAAATAATCATGACTACGAGAAAAATATGAATGTCTATATAAAGTGCAACCGCGAACAATACATAGTGGATCTACGTTTGAAAATAATCTAAATATATACATATGCATCCTCAACAAGCATTAATGCTCGTGGCTGGAGATGCTAACTTCATAGCTCAAACAACAACTTAAATATCTCCAAATATTTGGTAGGAATACAATAGGAGTGTAAGACTCACTACTCTGAGGTCTTCGGCGTGACGTTGGAGAAAGAGGACCTCTATCATCAAGCACAAAAATTCATTGATTTTTAATCTAAACTTGACTGGACTCTTGGGCTGGCCGACTCATGAAAGTCAAGAGATTAACTATAGAATGGTCGACTCAGGTTGGATAAAACTTCCCTTGGACAAAATCACGAAAAAATAATGAGACTTAGGCAACATATTATTGACATAAGTATGTGATACATGAGGCACCACAAACTCTCCATATGTTTGGAAGGGTAACCAAACGGAGGAGGACACAACTCTATGTAACGAGAATAATTTCCTAAGGTCATGATAGATCCCAATTCTTTGAGAACAAATGGAATTATATGCGTTGTCCAAGGGAGACTATCTTGCTACCAATAAAAGAGAATGTATATCTCGTCCCCTAGGGGAAAATCCCCCTAAACTGGGTCTAAGGAATAGGCAGAGCGATAAATCCCTTAAAAGAATGATCTACCTTTAATCTGCCCCAAAACCATCTAAACTAAGTGATGAGAGAAAGAGGAAAGAGAGGGTTAATGAGTGCACCTTCAATCCTTGCGGTTGGTGTAGACCTCTTTCGCTTGTTGTCACCTCCTAGATCACAGATCTCCTCCCAAAGTTGACCTCCAATGGATTAGGAATACAACGAAACAACCTATACAATCTCTAACAATCACTTTAAAAGTCTAAACATAGCTATAAATGATCAAATTAATAAGAACATGTAAACATAGGGTTTTGGGAGAAAGATAATCTCTTTTATTCAAATTCAAGATAAAAAAAGGTTACAACCTTTGTTGGTGAGCGCTCTATGAACCAAGTCTAGGCTCCTCTGTCGTGGCTCCAAGTGCATCAATCCCACATTATCTTCTCATAACCAACATACCATCAAGGGAAGGAGGAAGGGTTGCATAGGAAGAATGGTTGGAGGGGAAAGTTGAGGCTAAAACTCAGAATGAGATGCAAATCTTGGGCAAATAAAGGGAAGGGATTTTGGAAAATTTTTCTTATTCTCTTGTTCATGTCTCTAAATGACTCTCCAAGACCTATTTTTATATGAGAAAAAGATGGTTATTCGGTTTTGGAATAGGCTACAAGGGGTAAAATGGTTAGGAAACCCTCCATAGCCCGTAAACTCCGTTGAATTCCTCACAATTTTATATTTTTTACAACTTTTGGAGGTAAACACGGGCTAACTAGCATGCATCACGCATGTGTATGCAGGCTAACTATATTGCAGCACACATGTGTACACATGCTATTAGTGCAGCAAGGCACATACACTATCCAAAAAAAGGTTTTTTAGAAGGAAGCATCAACAATATTTTTGGGAATCTATGAAAATGGATGGGCCAATGTCTTGTATGCACATATATGTCATTTTTGGACTATAAAACTAGGATAAAAGTAGTCAAGGTCATATAATATTGTCCATTTGAGATGAGTGTATTGTGTAAGCAAGAAGCCTTGAAGATCCTACTCCTAGGCTCTTATGGTGTGTTGTTGGGTATGGATTGGTTAGCTTCCCACAAGGAAAAGATGAATTGTTATGAGAAAAATATAGAAGGTGAAGGTGAAGAAGAAAATGTAATAACTTTGAAAGGCATTTAGAAGCCAATCTTAGTGAGGCAAATATCAATGTTGCAACTTAAGAATTTTAGTCAAAAAGGGTGCCCCTTGTATGCTATACAAGTACTAAAATCAGCGAAAGGAAAGGAGATGAAGGCTGAAGATTACCATTTGTTGTCAAAATTTAAGGATGTATTCCCAGAAGAGGTACATGGACTACCTCCACAGAGAGATCTTGATTTTTCAATAGATTTCGTACCTAGAGCAATACCAACATCAAAGGTACCTTATAGAATGAGTACACCATAGTTGGTGGTGTTGAAGGTACAACTAAAGGAAATATTGGATATGGGTTATATCAGGCCAAGTGTATCCCCATGGGGAGCACCAACCCTATTTGTGAAGAAGAAGGATGGTACATTGTTTCTGTGTATAGATTATAGGTAGTTGAATAAGATAATTGTCAAGAACAAGTATCCTTTGTTGAAAAGTCAACAAGAAACATGTGTTTGATTTACTTTTCCCTTAAATAAATTGGACAATAAATATTAATCTATTATTTCATTCATAACTGAGTGAGTTGGAGTTGTGACAAAATTATAAGTGTAGTTAAGTGAGTTAATATCAATTGTACTAGTTGTAACTAAACTTGCACTAGTGAGAGTTGAGTAAATCAGTGAACTCACATGCAACTGAAGATTCACCACGGTTAACTACATGCATGTCAGATCCAGTGGAGACCCAGTTGAGATAACAGGTGAAAGGGACAGTTTGACTATCAGTTGTGATTTGATCACACATGCATTGGATATGCTTATGAGCATGTGCAAACAAGGCAATTGAATTGTGAGAATTCTATTTGCAAGGATTTGTGCAGAGGAGGCAAGTTGTCTGGACACAGGAATTGGCACATGTATTTATTGATTTGTGTATGACAGTGTGAGACAATTGTATTGTACTAAGAGCTCTTGGATTAGAGTTTTGTATGAGATTGTTTCATGATTCATGATATACATAATATATGATAGTGGGGTTTTTAGCTTTAAGATTTCCCGGTAAAAACTTTTGTGTTATGTGTTCTTGATATTTCACTCTGTGATTGTGGTTGTGATCGTGGTTTAATTTTATGCAAGAATAATAGCAGAAGTGATTCTATATTTAACAGTGGCATATAATTGTTAGATCAGGAGAATCGCAAGAAATACTTAATTTGTATTGAAATTTCTACATCCTTTACCCAGGATTGACGATCTCTTTGATCATCTCAGAGGATCTATAGTCTTTTCAAATATTGATTTAAGGTTTGGATATCACCAAGTCAAGATTAATGATGAGGAAATCCATGAGACAACCTTTAGGATGAGGTATGGAAACTATGATTTTGTAGTGGTTCCATTTGGGCTTACAAATGCACGAGCCACTTTCATGTGTTTAATGAATAGTGTGCTCAACAAGTACCATGATAGATTTTTTTTGGTGTTCGTGGATGATATTTTGGTTTATTCCAAAACTCTAGAGGAGAATGAAGAACATCTTAGGATGGTACTACAAGTGTTGAGAGAATACTATATGTATGCTAAGTTTAGCAATTGTGATTTCTTTCAAAAGTAAATCCAGTATTTAGGCCACATAATCTCAGTAGAGGGAGTGGTCGTAGATATTGAAAAGATCAAGGAAATCATGGATTGGCCTACCCCCAGGAACGTACCCGAGGTAATATATTTCATGGAATTGGATGGGTATTACAAGAGGTTTATAAGGGTTTTTTCTAAGATAGGTAATCTCATTATCTCATTACAAAGAAAAGGGAAGAAATTTGTATGGTCACTAGAGTGTGTAGATAGCTTCTAGCATTTGAAGTATCTTTTGACTAATTCCCCTATTCTGAATATTGCATACCTTGACAAGGATTCCTTAGTTTGCACTAATTCTTGCAAATAATGAATCAGTGGAGTTCTTATAAAATAAGGGCAAGTGATTTGTTATTAATCATAGAATATAAATGAGCATGGGCATAAGTATGTTACCCATGACCTAGAGCTTGTAGCGATTGTGCATGCGTTGAATATGTGGAGAAACTACTTGCTCGAAAGAAGGTTTGTCTTGATGATGGACCAATGTGGACTAAAGTATTTGTTTTAATAGCCACAATTGAATGTTATACATGCCAGGTGGATGACACTAGTCAACAAGTTCGATTTTGATATCAAACGTATCAAAGAAAAAGAGAACAAAGTGGTAGATTCACTCAGCCGAAGTGGACATACTATACACTTAGCAACAACAAGTGTAAGAGAATATGACATCAAGAAGAGGATTAAAACCCTCTTGCAAGAACATGAGTTCTTCAATAAGATGAAAGAAGGGTTACAACAAGAATTCACATAAATGAAGTATGAACGGTATCAACTTGGGATGATAATTTACTAATGTATAATAATAGGTTGTATGTGCCTAATTCAACATATTTGAGGCATTTTATTATGAATGAGTTCCATAGAAGAACTTATGTAGATCATCCCGGTTATCAAAATATGGTAACAATAGTAAGGTAGTTGTATTACTGGCCTAGAATGAAGCAGGACATTTCCAAGTACATTGGTAAGTTCTTAGAGTGCCAATAGGTGAAGGTTGAGCACAGGAAGCATGCAGGTCTTTTGCACCCTTTGCAAATCCCAAAGTGGAAATGGGAGACAATCTCCATGGATTTTATTACTATTTTTCTGAAGGCAATCAAGCAGCATGATGAAATCATGGTTGTGGTGGATAAGATAAGCAAGACAACCCATTTTATCCCTATTGAATCTACCTTTAAGGAAATAGATGTTGCTAATTTTTTTATAAAATAAATTTTTAGATTGCATGGTATACCCAAGTCCATAATCTCGAATAGAGGTGCCAAGTTCACCTCGGGTTTCTAGAAAATAGTTTTTGCAAGATTGGGAACACAGTTGGTGTTTAGCATGGCCTACCATCCTCAAATAGATGGTTGGACTGAAAGAATGAACATAGTGCTAGAGGAAATGTTGAGGACGCATGTTATGCATCGGCCCAAGTAATGGGAAGAATATCTACCCCTGGTAGAGTTCTCCTATAACAATGGTTATCAAGAATCATTGAAGATGAGCCTGTTTTAGGTTTTGTATGGCATAAAGTGTAGGGTTCCAATCATTTGGGACAGTCCAATGGATAGAATCACACTTGGACTAGAGTTTCCAAGGGAAATGGAATAGACAATTATTAAGATAAGTAAGAATATGAATATAACTTAGGACAGAAAAAAGAACTATGAAGACAACAAGAGAAATAACAAAGAGTTCAAGGTGGTAGATCACGTGTATCTCTAGGAGAATCCCAAAAGAATTTCCCTAAGAATGGGGATGTGTTCTAATTTGGAACCCCGATATTGTGGACCATTCGAGGTCTTGGAGAGAGTGGGAATAGTAGCATACAGACTTGCTTTACCACCTACTGTTAGAGCTCATAATGTATCCCATGTGTTTTTATTAAATAAATATGTTCATGATCCTAATCATGTTGTTGATTGGAATGTGATACATGTGGAACTAGAGGTAGATTTCCATCCCAAACCTCAATGCATCCTAGATAGGAGAGAAACAATGCTCTGAAATCAAGCCATCGTGTAGGTCAAGGTGCAATGCAAGCACTTTGGAGTAGATGAGGCTACATGAGAGATGGAAGATGCCATGAGGATGCCATACCCATTTGTTTTATGCATAATTGTATATACATGGTGTTTTAAGCATCAATGACGATGCTTCTTTAAGGGGGAGGGGAATGTAACACCCTATTTTTCCCCATGATTGTAATTATGCCTAAGACTTCATATGATTATGTTTATGAATCTTGTAATCATGTTTTTATTAATGAGAACACCATAAAATTGATTGAGGAGGGAAGAGCCTTGAGAGTACTAGCTATGATATCACATGTGGAATTGGTGAAGTGAACATGTGAGGTGGAGCTGAGATGTTTTAGTGAAGAAAATAGGAATCCCGCCTAAAAAATAAGCTTAATCCTACCACCATTCCTAGATCAGTATGGAGCCACAGGACTAGTAATGGAAGTGAAATTGGTGGTTGAAGTAGTTAATAACTGCTAAAATTTTGGTCTCTTGAAGAAGACAAGAGAATATTTAACAATATGATGAATAGAACGCCACAAATTTCCCCTTTAGGAATTCGAACCCCTGAACAACAGGTCACATCTGTAGGAATCCATGAGAACCTTGAGGGATTTGTGGAAGAAGAGACCAAAGGTGAAAATTCATCACTGACAGAGACAAATGAAAGAGAGGAGGATAGGGCAAGAAGTCAAGATGAGAGAAGAGAACAATTATTCGTCGAGAGTGGTATTAGAAGAGAACAAAGCACACAGTGCATAAAAGAGAGAATACTCTGAGGAAGAGTGAGTGAGTGACAATATTGCAAACTAAGGGAACAATGAACATAGGCGTTCATTGGTGTAGATTGAAGAGAAGAAGAAAGTGGAGAGATTCACTTGAGGAAAATAGGAAGATTTTCCAATTTGATGATGGACACCCTAAAACAGAGAAGACCTGAATCCAGACTAGAGAAATAAAGGGCCACAGATGGGTACTTATTGGACAAAAATTGGCACTAGTAATGGGAGGTCTCCAAGGGACTGTATAGAAGATAAGGGACTCCCTTATGTAGAGGAAATGTAGTTGATAAAATACATGATAAACCTGCGGTTTCCCTGAGCTCAGTGGGAAGGGGGAAACTTCTTCTATTTTTAGTGGAGGAAGGAGAGTAACCTTCCTAGATCATATGAACTTGAAGACCAATTGAATCATTCCCTTGTGATATAATGGCTAAGAATGGGGGTGGCATGTTGTAGGAAATCAATCTGCAGTATGGCATAAGATTGGGAGGAAATGCATCCTCCCTTAGTCAGTTGGTTGATGATATATTTCCAAAACATACAACTGTCTAATTTGACTATTTAATGTATGGTAATGATGTAAATGTATGTTTATTTTATGGATCAATGGAAAATATGTATGCATTTAAATGATGAATTGAATTCATGTGTAATATGGAATGTTCTTGTTACCTTCACTGCATAAAATTTTTAATTCATGAATTTAAGTTAGGTCGGAACATTTTGTATCCTTTAAAATCTTAAAGATTTGAGAGGAAAGTTTGTAATATATGGATAAAAACATTTGGGAGATGAAGGGAGTATTCCAATCCTAGTAAAGTTCTGGGTGAAGTAAGGAACCTTACACCATGTTGGTATATCTTATCCTTAAGTGTAAATCTTGCAAGATATGAAATAATTTCATTTACGATGAAGTCAAAAGGACCATGAAGGTCTAGAGCAGTTTATGAACCCTTGAGGGTCTGGAAAACCTTAGGGTGTCGGACAGTTAAAACCTAAAAGTGACTATGCCCCAAGTTGGACTACTTCTTTGATGTTGGACTAAGTTTTGATTCAGGATGATTCTTAGCCATCGATTCATTGCAGTGAGTGTATCTCAGGCATTCATTGGGTGTATAAGCCCTTAGAAGTGTTCAAAGCAGGGTTGGGAAGAGTTCCAACGATGAAAGGGGAAATGGGACTTATATCTATTGGAGGACCCCTCCTCACTGTTGGATCTGCAAGATCCATTTCGATGAAGGAAAATATGGTTCATTGATGTCGATTTCAATTTCATCAGGAGAATATTAATCGGTAGTCTCGAGGGGGGAGGTTGGAGTAACAAGATGATGACGACAAATTTCATGGGAGTTGTTGATCTGTCAGAAGATATTCAAGTAGATCACAATCGTTGGATCTTATTTGGTTCAACCAAGAGAAAGAGGGCCAAGAACCTTAACCTTCAACCAGATAGAACTCATAGATGTGATCCTGACTGTTGATGAAGGTGTTGCGATCACCGTCCGATCTGGCTGAAGTAATCATCAGGATCAAGAGATCGAAAGTAGGACTCAAAGTTAAAGTGGGTACACTTTGATGAAAACCAATACCTTTGTAAGGTTGACCAAGGACTGTTGATCAATGAGAAAGCTAAAAAAAATCTCAGTTGTATATTTTTGTAGGTCCCTCCTAATCATATTATAAGAGCTTCAAGCATGGGCATTAATCATCGTGCAAGTTAAAGGCACTGATGTAATCAAATCCATTGAGAGTCAAAGTTCGAGATCCATCGTATTTGAATATTGGACTCATCAGAGTTTGTCACCATAACTTAGGGATAGGGGTGACTTATGTCTTCATGATGGAGAACGAACCCCAACGACAAAGAAGAAGGGTTATGAGAGATCGAAATTGTTGAGATTAGGAGCCAAGTGGCAGGCGCCACATAAGTGCCACATCGAATGTCACAAATGATAGGTAGCCATATGGTAGTGAGTTGAAAATATTTTGAGAGGCCACAACTCTGGATCTTGAGCTCAGACCAGGGAAAGATTACATTCGTTGGAAAGTTCTCGACGAGAAGAATCCAATTATAGGATGCATTGCTCGAAATGAAGCAAGTCGAAGAAGAGGAAATTTTGACATCCCACCAGCCTAAGTTAGGGTTGGGGGTCAGGTGTGTTACAATATATGAATATCAAACTAGGGATGTGATTGGCTCTAGGTGGAGGGTTATTAAGAATTTGAATTAACTTAAGGGTTTCCTCTTGAAGTGTTTAGTAACATGTTTGTATTATTTAAGTTTTTGATAAACAAATCTAAGCTATATTTGGAAGGTGTTGAGTTGTTACGAGCTAATTTCTTATATCTCGATGAGAGACCTTAAAACTTTTTTTGATGATATTGATTCTTAAGGGAACGTATTGGATTAATCAACTCAATTTTGTTTATAAAATAATGAACTTTAATTTTATTTTTTATTTTTATTTTTTTTTTACTGGGGGAATCGGCAACTCGCGGTTCTCGTACTCGCGTGACACGGGGTCGATCCCCGTCGGCTACCACTATAACCCCAGGTGCAACCACCCAGCCCGCAAGAATGGCGCATGAGTAAATCCGGGTGAGAATCGAACATGAGACTTCATTTTACAAATTTCCTTCCATTTACACGGCACTTGCCAATCCGTCTACACCCGTGCGGGCTGAAATAATGAACTTTAATTAATGAAACAACATTGATTGAAAAAATATTACCAATATTTAAATGATGCTTTAAGTATAGTATTAATTAAACATGACACATGTTTAAAGTTTCTCAAAACAAATGATGAATCAAGAAGAAAAAATGGATATTTTGGTTGCATGAGGAAAAAATAAGAATATCTATAAATTGATTTCCAAGAAATTGTTCATAAGTTGTTTGTTGAAATAGAGGAGTAGGAAAAAAAGGTCACTACAATCATGATGGCCTCTCAAAACCTATATATATTCCCTCGCATTCATATCTATCTAGCACTGATTATACTATTACCCATTATTTAGCAAAAGAGACACTCAAATATTTTTGAATTTCAAATAAGAACTTGGCATCAAATTTGGTTTACAATCTATACCATATGCTCTGCTCATAGTACACATATATTGCCACATCCCTTATATATTCCTTTTTTGAGTTGATTTATGTACTATTTTGTCTCATTGTACAACTTCTTTATCAAGTTTTATTATCCAATGTTAATGACTATGGATATTGATATAAAATTATACAAAATTTATAATTTAACAATGGGAGTTGTAGAGTAGCAAGTCCCTACCTTTAAGAAATACTTTATTCGATGACACCTACTTGACGGATCCTATGCGATGATTATAGTAGGAGAACCTTTAGAATATAAAAAAGGAAGGAGGATAGTTATAATCACAGTAATAACATAGTGTTATGGCTTCCACATTCCCATGAAACCCTAACATAGTAGAAAAGGATGGAAACAATGAATTCCACCCCCAAAAAAATATTAGATGTCCTTGTTTGTAAATAATTGGTATTCTATCTTTTAATACCATTGTTTGCTCTACTAATAGGGAGATATTATACCTACCATGCATGTGAGTGATGCCTATCGATCCTATAATATATTTGCTCTCTTTTATGATCATGAAGGGTCATTCATATTTATTTCCACTTCTTTCTATAATATGTTCTTGGTATCGATGTCTACCATCAATCAAGAGGAGGGGTTGGAACTCACATCCCACAACAACCAGCAATGGCCTCACTCACATTGATTCTCATTCTCCTCTTTATTTGCATGGTTTCATATAGCTAGATAAGGAAATAAGGATAATGTGCTCTCAATTTGCAACACACTTTGACCAAATTCTTCAAAAGTCAGTATTCATCAAGACAACGGTGCAAGGAGGAGGAAAAGGTGTGTTGATTGATTGGGAAATTGAGGTGATTGATCTCTCTTTGTAGGATATGGTGGTGATCTCTCTTTTCTAAGATATGGTGGATATTGTTGGGTCCACCCGAAAAGGGTTACTTAAGAGGAATACACGTGCAATCAACACGATTCAAGCATTATTTTGAGATAGGTCTCCTACAATGGTGTTGGAAAGACCCATATTATTTTTAATTTTTTTTACTTTTATTTTTTCTTGAGTACTACACCCACAGGAGGATTACTCCTGGCTAATTATTATGGTGGTGATAGAATCTTTAAATTCCTTCTAGATGCAAATATGTAGGAATTTTGTTGGTTGATTGTAGAAGATAGGGTTTGTAGGGTCCTAGAGACATAAGAGTGCCATGTTCTATAGTTCTCTAATATACTTGTAGTTTTGACAATAGTACTCATCTCAATATCTTGAGAAAATAATTAAGGGGGCTCAATTGTGCCCTTAGTCATACAACTTGACTATGCAGGTACTAAAGAATGATCTCTCCAAGTGTTGTTCTTGGTGTACTATAGAAACAAGATGGTTGATTGGCTGAACCAGGGTTGGTTTCAAGTATACCTAAGGTAATTCCAATATACCTGAAAGGTATGTGGAAGTGAGATTATGTATATAGGTGTTGTTTGATGTGATACTACTTGAAGGGGTACCTATAGGGGTTACAAGGGTTTCCAACAATGTGATTATGCTTGTATTTCTTGTGTGTATTCTTCCCCAACCGCAATTTCACTTGTTGAAAAATATATCATTATGTTATCTAAAGACACTAGAACACATCTCTAGCCTAGAAAAAACAATTCTACTAAAATTTGAAGGCATGTTGGCTCAACAAAGATATTTGATACCACTTGTAGTGTTCCTTAACCCTTGAAAATTCAAAGACAACCAAGGATATAGATAATATAATTGTATATTAACAAAAAAAAAAGACAATGAGATCAAATTTGTAAATATGTCTATGTATATTAATAATGCGAAGAATAATACAATGTTTACTTGTTTCTTAAGGTGGGGTGACCTTTCATTGAGTAGAGATCCAAATATACAATATGAGATAAACATTCCAAAGTATCCTATCTCTTTAAATAACTTTTCCATAGAAAAAAACCACATCTACTTATGTTTCATTCACTAATGGGTACCAACTTTCTAGTGGGCCTTATAATGTGGACTCTTTTACATTACATAACTATCCACTATTATCCGATGGGCCTTATTCAAATATGATGCTTGCATACAACAATTAACTATTACTCCTAGGTAGCCTAAAGTAGGGAGATTAGGGTAGGACCCTAACATCTTGAGAGATAGCCTCTAAGAAAAAAAAATTAACCATGATTATTAGAATCTTGGCAATTATTTTGTATACATAATTACACAAAGAAATGTGTTTGAACTCATCAAAGAACTTAATTTTATCTATTTTTGGAATTAGAGAAATAATTTAGAGATAAATCCTCCAATGAATTTTCCACGCGTCAAACATATTAAAATACCCTCATTAAACCATCCACCATAAGGTCATACAAAGAAATAAAGAGCTCAACGATCCATCTAAAAGCTAAAAAAATTGATAATTCCTCCGTGTTGATGTGTTTTCGTAACACCCATCAACCAAGTGATTGGGATAAATATGTGAACCTATTTTCTTTCAAATAGAGACCAAATTTTTTTTGAACTTGGAAAGTTCCAAATAATCTTCAACAATTGATCGAGAAGACCCAACAAGTTTCCAATCAGCTTCAGCTCTCCAGTTCTTCACAATGAAATTCTAACAGGGATAGTTTCTCTTTGAAACAAAATAAGAGATACTAAAATAAGGAAAATACGTATGCCAATATTCTCACTAAATAGCCCCATGTCTTAGTTCTACTCAACACTTTACGAAATTTAAAATGGAGCTCATATGCCCAAGATATGTCATTTTTCTCCCACATACTGCTTCCCCATACTTAGCCATTTTTCCATTTTCCTTATTCTCCACTCTCCAAACTTTATACTTAGCCATTTTTCCTTCTTTCCACTCTACTCTATTTCCTCACTACTCTCCATACTTAGACATTTTTCCAATCCTCCACCCCATTTCCATATTTAACTATTTTCCACACTTAGCCCATTTCCATTTTCAATATCCACTTAATTCATTTTCTATATTTTACTTATCACCCGCATGACTTATCTTATTTCTTTACTCACTTTTACACTTAGTACAATCCCACATTCACTATATTGCACTCTCCATTCCCCTTTTTTCACCTCATACTTAGTCATTTTACCAAGTTTTATCTCCTCACCTACTTCCTTTACCTTCACATTCATGTAACTCCTCAAACAATTCATTTAATTTTTTAATATTATTTCTTATCCTAAGTTACTTCCCCCTTTCCGTGGAAATACCATATTGGGACATGTGGTAGCGATGTGGACATATCCTTGGGTGACACGTGGGAGTGACGTGGACCTATCCTTGGGTGACACGTGGAAATGAGGTGGACTAACCCTAGGGTGACACATGAACGGAAATAGATGACTGAACAATGACATGGAAGGTGATTGGGTGGTGATTTGATGTGATGTGTCAGGAATTCACAAGTTGACTAGGCGACCAAAATAATACCATGGCATGAATTTTTCTAAGGAACGAGAGCTACACTAAGGCTTCCATAAGCTCCTTTATTTCACACATGAATGATAAGGGATGCATATGCATTATAAAAATTAATTTTTCCCTTACCAAATGAATGTGGAAATAAAAAAGGTAGAATCAAATCAAGGGACAAGATTTATCCATGAACCAATCGACGACTCCTGAGCAACGAACTTCCTGAGCTTATACCTTGAGTTCCAGATGTTTGTTTTGGGAAAACAGGAGATCATCGGAAAGGTAATTTAACAAGGAATACAATGGGAAAGGTGTCAATGGCTGAATTTGGCCATAATATTTCTATAAATTAAAATAGCATCCATCTCTCTTCTCATAACTCCCTAGGAAATCTATTTGGAGCTTCAACTTCCTGAGGCTATAAGTTGAGATCCAGACCTCCAAATTTCACTCACGATGTATTATTGGAAATCAAGAAAATTGAAGATTAATTCTAGAATGGTTTCCATGGCTAAGAAGTCACTTATCATGCTCAGAAAATTAAAATACAATCGATGTTTTTCAGGAAACCAATTTCAAATTTTGGAAATAAAAGTTTATTAAATAAATTTTATAAAAAGGTGAAGTAGGTACCACTTGGAGGCACAAATATCAATGAGCTAATTAATTAATGAGTGTTTAATGAAGCATTGATTTAAAGGATTTACTCATTCTTCAAAAAATAAGGAGCACGTGGAAAATTTCTAGAAGAATAGAAACCCTAACTTCTAGGGAAAAGAATTTCACATAAGCATTGGAAGCATGCTTAAAAGGAGGAGAGCACCATCAAAGAAGGGGTTAGATAATCATAATAACAGTGTATAGCCTTCAGTATGTAACTAACTTTATGTGATATCCCTTTCCAAGTGATCACTCCATGTGGATGATGTAGCAGCCTTACAGACTCTCGTAGGCTATAGACAAAAAAGGAAAGGGGGTCAAGGTGGTTATTTGATGTCAGTTAGGCCTAAAATGTTATATTTCTAAAGTGACATTAGAAAAAAGGGGGAAAAGGGTTATAAAGTGACATTGTGACTAACAATAAATTAAGCATTAGAAAGGTCACTTTAATACTTTAAGTTAAGAGGGTCACAAAAAGGTAAAAGGGTCAAGGAAGGGTGAATTAAGAGTTATAAGTGGAGGAGGGTGCACCCCTTGGCCATTATGCATTTTTATTTTATAAAAAATGAATTTGAGGAGCTCTTAAGGATTTTGGATATTGGGACGAAAAAACCCTGGAGAAGAATATTGGTTTTAGTGGTGAGACCATCTACCCTAGCTGGTTGTAGAGAGAAGATCACTCAGATATTTTCTTCGGGCTTCAATGTGGTCAAGATATTCACCATTTGGTAGCTAGGTTTTTTTTGTAGAGGTCATTTTTCTTGGAGAGGAGGCATTGAGTTTGCAACTACAATTCTTATATTATTGGGGTTGATTTCTACTTGTATGTGGTTGATTTTCTTAAGTTGGGTCGTATCCCTTCATTTGTGGCAGATTTTGTTAGTGTGGGGTCGAGTTATTGGTTGAGGGGATGATTTCTATATGTTTAGCGAGTGTTTGGATAGTGAGGCTGAGTTCTTTCCTTTGGTGCTTCATCTTGGGATGAATATCTTTAGTAGAGGGAATTATTCTCATTGTTGGGTCAGTTATATCAATTTCGTATGAATTCTTCCTTTGTGCGTGCCAATTTATTATTGTTGGGTCCACCTCTTTATTGCTAGGGTGATTTTTATCCAAGTTGGGTTGATCCTTGTGGTGAAGGGACTATTTTCTCATTGTGGAAGTTGAATATTATAGGCCAGTCGAATTCTGGGTGGCAAAGAAAAATATTGTAGTGGTATAGTGGGGGACTCATTTGTTGTTACAACCAAATACCATATTTATCTTCCATCCAAGTTGTACCATTCAAGTGCCCATATTTTCAAGGAAAATATATGAGTTATTTATGGTTGTATCAGTTATCTTTTAGAAGATAACTATATAATCAGATTTGGATTTCTTCATTTGTTGTGGGTTAAATTCCCATGGTTATAGTTATTGTTGTCCTCTATTGTGTGCCAAACATATTTAAAAGGGATACAAACAATTTGTTTAAAATATTACATGAACAAACACATAGAATCACTAGAACAACAAATTGTTTGACGAAATGCATGCACTACAAAACTAGGTAAAAATAAATAAAAATGAGTGGGGACATTATAGTGGTATCATAGCTAGAGATATTTCTAGACTGAGGGGAAAACAATGAGGAGATATTTTAGATTGCATCATTAAGTGACCAACACTTAAATTTCAGTAGTGGTTAATGGAATCAAGAATGATGACCAATGAGGAACTTGGGGAATTTTTTTTCCATTGATTCTGGAATATCAGAAGAATATGGTAAATTGTTAGGGCACCCTGTGTGGAAGGAGCCACACTTATTATCTGGGATGGAGGGGAAAAGGTCCAAATTTATAAAGGTGGAGGAAGCCAAAAACTCACCTCGTGATGGGGGCTTGATATAATCATAGGTGGAATTGCATGCATCTAGTCATGTGGAGGGTGTGCTATCACCTAAGTATCATGAGGATTCAATGCCTTCTCCTATATATGATACTTATGATGATGCATGCATGTTTGTAACTAAATATGACGAAGGATGTGTAATTGAAAAATTATCATGGGATATGGATCCATCTTCTGATGATCCATGTGTGGAGGATGAAAAAGGAGAGGTTGATTTTGGAGGTGAAAACAAATTAGACATTTTGTATGGCAATGATAGTGCACATGAGTCCCATCATTTCACAGGTCAATGTAAGGTAAGTTAATAGTGCATGGTGTCATCTAGTGAGTCAGTTGTTGTTGGGGATAATATTCTTATAGATGAAATAAAATCAAAATATCTATTGTGTGACAACCCATACCACTTGGATGAAATTGAATAAATTCCCTTAACATTGCATGACTTGGAGGATCAATTATTGGTCACAGAGGAGAAAATTGTACAAGTGTTGATAAGGCCAGATGGTGCTCATAGATTCATTGAATCTATTATTTCGAAAACCTAGATGGAGGAGAGACAAAAATGAGTTGCAATTGGAGTCACTAGTGCACAATTGGAAATTGCACATAATCAAAGAAGAACTAGAAAAAATGAAATCATATTACTTGCAGTCGTTCATGGATAGGGATCTTTCTCTGAAATTCATTAAAGACAAGGAAAGGGAGGTTGAGGAGATTTTTTACCAGTTGAGTTTGGCACGCTTTTCATCACTTATAGAAGAAACTTAATCATCTTTGGTAGCCATGACACATGAGGGCATGAGTGGGACTCATGGTTTGAGGGAGGAGCCTCTTGTGACGATCTCGTACGAGGATAATTCATAGTTGTAGGTACTTTAGGAGAGTCATGATTCGTAGGTTTTTTTATTATGCTCACATTTTGCATGATGAATATCATAATAATTTTCTTTTGGAGATCCCATTAAAGGCTTAAGGCTTATCTATGGAGGAGATAACTAAGAACATCCCATGTGGACCAACCAACAAGGAAATATATGCATCCATGGATTGGGTGGATAGATATATGATGGATATGGACACACTTTGGGTTACAGGTTTATTTGACATCAATAGAGTGTTAGATACAATAGCGCATACATAATACCGGATGGTATAGGAGGATACAGTGGTATGCAATAGTATACAGGGGCATACACTGGCACACGGTGGTGTACAATGGAGTTTTAGAGAGTTTACTCCAGGGAGACCTCCTGACAGAGACCTTGAGCATACCATTGAGTTTTGTTTACCCAGGATCAATGATGGGATGGGTGAGTCTTAGAGAGTAGTATATCCCTCGATGATCAATATTCATATGGGATATAATTAGATGATGGATAGGGGGCATGATACTCATATATATGCTTCCTGAATTCATTATGCATTATTGGTCATGCCCTTGGGGTGACCAATGAACTAGTCACTTTCTAGTCTTGCACGAAGTGGAAGAGTCATCTATTGTTGTTATTTGATGCCCTCATGGTATACAACAGGACATGAGATGATCATCGGAGATAGTTGGATGAGACATGGGGCATTGTGGCCATGACAAAGGTATTTCATTTGGACCATGTGATCAGTATGAAAAGTGCATAGGAGGAGATATAGATTGTGTTGGATCAGTTCACAGATATTTCAACAGGAATTGGGAGTGGTGGACTTCCAAATTATTTGGCTGTGGGATCTGGGCATTCATCGGAGTAATAGACTGCTTCATATGATGAGGTTGATCGACGGGGTCATGTCAGAGATTGGTTTGTGTCATTGTGGGGATGTTGTGAGAGGATTTGTTGATATTTTTATATATGGCGAGGTATATTTTCCCTCATGATACCCAGGATCGAGTATATCCATGGGTTGGAAGACTTTGACTTCACTTAGATGCCTTGGCAAGACATGATCCAGGATAGTGAATGTTAGGTTATTTATATATATAAATCCTTGAAATTTAATCTATCAATTTGGGGGTTCATAAAATTAGAGGTGCAATCACATGAAATGTAGGATCAGAGGCTAATTATACTAATGCCGACAACTACAAGAAAAATCATTCAAATAAAGAAACGCGATAAACTATTGGAAATAAACACCAAGGAATGTTACACTATGATGTGAGACAATGAGTTCCATAGGGTTCAGTGGTATAGTATTTCAAATATGTATTTTCATGCAACTCCTCATGTGTAGCTTACTAACATTCTCCATCCTTCAATGATTCTTCCTATAGTAAGTGAAGAAACTATAGAAAAAATAAATCCTATGGACAACAATCTACCTTCTCATAAGACAAGATATTCATACTAAAATCCAATAAATTCTCAAAACATAAAGAAATAAATCAAATAAATATCATACGGTCTCATTTATCCACAAGACTGATATCAAGGATGACCAGAGGATAACGACTCAACATACCATGTCTAGATTCATTCATCTAAGCATGCATTTTTTTGCAATATGTTATCATTCCTAATGTTAGACAGTGAATCCTTTAAATTATCCAAAACATTGATGAACAAGCCAAATTCAAGTGTCAGTGACCAAGTCTCTATTCAAATCTCCTCACAAGTCTTAGGATGCAGTCTTTAACTTTCCAAGTAAAGTGTTTGTGCTATAAATGAATAAGGTTAGGTTTGAGTACAAGAGGAATTAGTCACTGTTCATAATAAAATGAAACCTATTTATGAAATGCATAAAATAAAGTATTACTCTGAGTGGTATCTCAATCGGTCAATAAGAGGCTAGTCAAAACCTGTCATGTGGGATAATAATCTAATATGTAATTCACCAACTCAAAGAATAAAACTTAGAGATTATACACAAAGTGAATGACAATACCTCACATTTGCATGTATATTTGATGTCTTAAATAAATCCATTATATATGGTAGTGTTGCAATTTGCATCAAAACAACCTGTCTGCGTGTAGAAAAGACTCTGGCTAGATCTTGTTCTTTGTCTCAAAACGTTCATTTTCTTAAGACACATGGATGAGAATTATAATAAAGAAAATTACAATCTTTTCCATATCTGATCTCACAAAAAGGGGGTTTGAAACACAATATTTCACTTTAAGTGTTCATGTGTTTATAAGAGTGATTGATCTAGCTCTTGAAAAAGTTCAATAAGTATGGAAAACTGAAACTCTTTAAATTGCATTCAACAGGAAATGAAACACAATGAGTAAAGCATCAATCCAACTGTGAAATCAAACATTTATCCACTAAGAAGTAGAGAAAAATTATGATTTCTAGAAATGAAATAAGCTACAGGTAAAATACTGATCTATTTTTAACAAAGAAATCTAAATTAGAGAGAAATTGTAACACTTAATTATGTAGATCATTCTTAGTTTTAGAGCACTTCGAATGAAATGGAAATTATAACTCTTATCACTATAGAACAAAGATTAATTTATATGATGCATATTAAACTAAAATGATAAACTAAACTAATAAAATAGAACTAGCTTTTCTTACTTGGTTGGTGGGCCCATGCCAACCGATAGAGAGCTAGGAATTTTACAGTATCAAGACCAAAGGCACACCATTAATTGGAACCATAACTTGTATTAGAGAGAAGAGTGTCAAATTTACAGCATGAATATTAGTCCATAATCTTCACTCAATATTTTATAGCCTCAATTCCACACACACTTTCTCCCCCATCTTGATTGCACATTTATACAAAGAATACAATGGGGAGGATAAGATGCAATCCCTCAAACTCAAAACTAACAGATCAAATGAAATTTGGGCGTTGTTTTTTATTCTTTTCAAATCTGGGTGAATTTATGCATTTTGGGCAGATTGATGTTGAAGAACTGAGAATAAATATTAAACCTTAGATTATCTCTAGAAACAACCCATAATCTACTCAATTTTATACATTCTAGACAAAACCCATATTCTAGAATTTTCAGATTCGACCTCATTTGCACAAAAATCGAGGCAAAAGTTGACTATTTGGAATTCTTTCCAAATCCGAGCTATAGAATTAATATCGTGTTGGAGGTCCACACATGTGACCTGGGTGCATTATGAAATACATGTCAACATGTCAATGTTGCCACGAAGAAAACCCATGTTCCTGATTTCCTTCCAGAGATGCACCAATAAGCTAAGCTACAATGTTGGGTACGGGAACATGCTGGTATGAGAATGGTGAACAAGCTGGTACAAGAAATAAACTCAGTTTTGTTTACCCTTTCATACTTACAAATATGGACTATGTAGGAAATTGAAGCTTGGTGAGGACCACTACAAATGTAATAGTACTTTGAATGTTGAAGATCACTTGAAGACGCTTGATCTACATGAATTCTTAACATGAACCATCGTCAACAAAACCATGATATACTCGTCTTTAATCACTAAAATCATAGAAACATGACTTATTAACCACACAGGATGTATAATGGAGAATGATGATGGTTAATGAAGGTTTATGGCATATATGGACATGGATTATTAGCGAAATATTGACTTTATTGGACAGAGAATTATGACAAAAACGGAGCCCAACAATGAGTTCATTCCTTTCAAGGATTTCAGCTTGGGAATCCAGGAGAGGAGAGTGTAAACTAAGAATGGTGATCAAATGATTATGATCAGAGGGGTGCAACGTTAGCATGATGGTTCCTCATGGATATTATCTTGGGACCCTAGGATTACAATGTTTGGCATCTCGACAATCAATACAGATGATATGGACAACCTTTTCTTTTCAAAGTTACTCCTGGGATGCATAGGATTGGTTGCTTGGAGGAGCAGTCTTCTAAGGAGTCGATCGAGTTTCTACAGCTTAGGATTGCTTGTATTATTAGGGGCAGTCAGGTGGGTTCTTGTGTTAGCACCTTACAGATCAATGCTATGGGTAGAGGGTGCTTCACATATTACAGGCTAGTTTGGGACCCTGGTGACTTTACCACTTATAAGCAGATCCAAGAGAGGTTCACGTAGAGGAACTTTACAAACGTTTTGTTGGGACATATGGGGGAGTGTATGACTTGTCAACAGATCAGTTCAGGGCACACTCATCCAGTAGGGCTGATGTAGTCTTTTCCCATTTCAGGGCCAAGGTGAGAGGGAATGTTGTTAGATTTCATCATAGGTTTATACAGGGTGTAGAACCCAAATTGTATGTGTGTAAGGATTTACTGATTATTAGAGTTCACACACTTCCGGTTGATTTCTTCAGAGTATGGGGTAGCATGGGTGAAAAATATATATCTTGTGGAGATGTTTAGATTTCATGAGTATCCCAGAGTCATTGTTAGTGATCGGAACAATGGGTTTCTTAGCGCATGTTGGAAGGAGGTGTTCAAATTTGTAGGCATGGGTTTGACTTCCAATACTAGTTTCTACCCTCAGATGGATGGTCAGGTAGAGATGGTCAACCAATAGGTTGAGAGGTATCTGTATGCTTATGTGAGGTCATGGATAGAGTGGTTACATTTAGGTGATCATTGTTGTGACACCACTCATGATAGTTTTCATGCCACCCAGATTCAACAAAGCATGTATGTAGACAGGCATAGGGTAGAGCACAGATTTGAGATTGGGGACCTGGTTTTCTTGAGGGTGCAGCCACATCAACCATTTCCACAGAGGAGAGGTGGAACTGAGAGAGTGAGGCCACACCTCTCGAGTCCCTACAAGATGATATGGAGAGTTGGAGAGGTATCTTATGAGCTAGAGTTTCCATAGGGTATCTGGATTTGTAGTAGTCTCTACGTGTCATGCCTCAAGAAGGCATTGGGGCCACGGGTTACCACTTCCATAGAGTTACCACCACTATATGAGAAGGGACAAATGAAACTGACTTCCGAGAAGGTTTTGGATGTTTGGAAGAGTATATTAAGGAGAAGTATGATCATGGACTATCGTATAAGGTGGAGAGATTGGCTGATAGGAGATGCCACGTGGGAGACTGATAAATAGATTTTGCAGCGTCCTGATTTGCAGTTGCTGGAGGGAAACCAATCTCATGAAGGAATGATTGTGATGTCCTTTTCCAAGTGATCACTCCATGTGGATGATGTAATAGCCTTACAAACTCCCGTAGGCTATAGACAACAAATAAAAGGGGGTCAAAGTGGTTATTTGATGTAACTTAGGCCTAAAATGTTATATTTATAAAGTGACATTAGGAAAATGGGGAAAAGGGTTATAAAATGACATTATGACTAATAATCAATTAAACATTAGAAAGGTCACTTTAATATTTTAAGTTAAAAGGTTCAAGGAAGGGTGAATGAAGAGTTATGAGAGGAGGATGGTGCACCCCTTGACCATTATGCATTTTTATTTTCTAAAAACTAAATTTGAGGAGCTCTTGAGGCTTTTGGCTCTTGGGACAAAAAAAACCTAGAGAATTAGATTTGTTTTGGTGGTGAGACCATCCACCCTAGTTGGTCATGGAGAGAATATAAATCATATTATTTCATCATGTTTCATTGTGGTTGAGATATTCACCATTTGGTAGTTGGGTTTTTTTGTAGAGGTCATTTTTCTTAGAGAGAACGAGTTGAGTTTGCAGCTACAATTCTTGTGTTATTGGGGATGAGTTCTACTTGTATGTGGCCAAGTTTCTTAAGATCGGTCATATCCCTTGATTTTTGGATGATTTTCTTATTTTGGGGTTGAGTTATTGGTTGAGGGGACGATTTCTATCTATTGGGAAAGTTGCTAGATAGTGAGGTCGATCTCTTTCCTTTGGCGCTTTATCTTGTGACGAATATCTTCAATAGAGGGCATATTTATCATTGTTGGGCGAGTTATATTAGTTTTAGGTGAATTCTTCCTTTGTGAAGTCTGATTTATTCTTGTTGGGGCTGCCTCTTCCTTGTTGGGATGAGTTATATCCAAGTTGGGTCAAACCTTGCAGTGAAGGGACTGCTTTCTCATTGTGGAAGCTTAATATTACAAGGCAGTCGAATTATGGGTGGAAAAGACCAATCTTGCATAGGTATAGTGGGGGATTCATTTGTTGTTACAACCAAATACCATCTTTATCTTCCAGCCAAGTTGCACCATTCAAGTTCCCATATTATCAAAGAAAATATGTGAGTTATTTATGGTTGTATCAATTCTATTTTAGAAGCTAACTAAATAATCAGACTTGGTTTTCTTCATTTTTTGTAGGTTAAATTCTTGTGGTTATAGTTATTACTTCCTTTATTATGTGCTAAACATATTTAAAATGCCTATAAATAGTTTGTTTAAAATAATACATCAACAAACACATAGAATCACTACAAAAACAAATTGTTTGACGAAATTCCTACACTACAAAACTAAGTAAAAAAAATAGTGGGGACATTATAGTGGTATTAGAGCTGGAGATGTTGTTGGCCTTAGGGGGGGAAACTGAGGAGATATTTCAGATTGCATCATTAAGTGACCAACACTTAAATTTCAGTAGTGGTTAAGGGAATCAAGAATGATGACCAATGAGGAACTTGGGGAAAAACTTTTTCCACTGATGCTGGAATATAAGAAGAATGTGGTAAGATTGTTAGGGAACCCTATGTGGAAGGAGCCACACTTATCCACTGGGAAGAAGGGAAAAAGTTCCAAATCTACAAATGTGGAGGAAGCCAAAAAATCACCTCATGATGGGGGTTTCATGGAATCATAGGTGGACATGCATGCATCTATTAATGTGGAGGGTTTACTAGCACCTAAGTATCATGAGGATTCAACACCTTGTCATATATATGATACTTGTGACGATGCATGCATGATTGTACCTAAATATGACGAAGGTTGGGTATTTGAAAAATTATCGTGGGATGTGGATCCATCTTCTCAGGAGCCATGAGAGGAGGATGACAAAGGAGAGGTTGATTTTGGAAGTGAAAACAAATAAAATATTTTGTATATCATTGATAGTGCACATGAGTCCCATCATTTGAAAGGTCAATGTACAGTAAGTGAAGATTGCATGGTGTCATCTAGTGAGTCATTTGTTGTTGGGGATAGTATTCTTATAGATGAAAGAAAATTAGAAAATATATTGTGTGACAACCCATACCACTTGGATGAAATTGAACAAAGTCCCTTAGCATTGTGTGATTTGGAGGATCAATTATTAGTCACAGAGGAGAAAATTGTACAAGTGTTGATAACGACACATGGTGCTCATAGATTCATTAAATATCTTATTTGAAAAACCCAGATGGAGGAGACACAAAAAGGAGTTGCAAGTGGATTCACGAGTGCGTAATTGCACATAATCAAATAAAACTCAAATAATTGAAATCAGATTACTTGCAGCTATTCATGGATAGGGATCTTACTCTCAAGTTCGTTGAATAAAAGGGAAAGGAGGTTGAGGATCTTTGTTACGAGTTGCGTTTGGAATACTCTTCATCACTTACAGTAGAAACTCAATCATATTTGGAAGTTGTGACACATAGAATACATAGGATTGGTTGCTTGGAGGAGCATCCTTCTGAGGAGTCGATCGAGATTCTATAGCTTAGGATTGCTTGTATTATTCAGGGCATTCAGGTGGGTTCTTTATTTATCACCTTACAGATCAATGCTATGGGTAGAGGGTGCTTCACATATTACAGGCTAGTTTGGGACCCTGGTGACTTTACCACTTACAAGAAGATCCAAGAGAGGTTCATATGGAGGGACTTTGCAGATGTTTTGTTGGGACATATGAGGGAGTGTACGACTTGTCAACAGAGCAGGTCAGGGGACACTCATCCAGTAGGGTTGATGCAGTCTTTTCCCATTTCAAGGCCAAGATGAGAGGGAATGTTGTTAGCTTGCATCATAGGTTTATCGAGGGTGTAGAAACCAGATTGTATGTGTGCAGGGATTGAGCCATTATTAGATTTCACACACTTCTGGGTGATTTGTTCAAAGTATGGGGTTGCATGGGTGACAAAGATATCTCTTGGGGAGATGCTTAGATTTCATGAGTATCCCAGAGTCATTGTTCATCATCAGGACAATGGGTTTCTTAGTGCATGTTAGAAGGATATGTTCAAATTTGCAGGCATGGGTTTGACTTCCAATACTAGTTTCTACACTCAGATGGATGGTCAAGTAGAGATGGTGAACCAATAGGTTGAGAGGTATCTGCATGCCTATGTGAGGTTATGGATAGAGTGGTTAAATTTAGGTGATCATGTTCTGAAACCACTCGAGATAGTTTTCATGCCACCTAGATGCAACAGAAGATGTATGCAGACAGGCACATGGTAGAGCACAATTTTGATATTGGGGACTTGGTTTTCTTCGGGGTGCAACCATAAAGATCATTTCCACTAAGGAGAGGTGGCACTGAGAGGATGAGGCCACACCTCTAGGGTACCTATAAGATGATATGGAGAGTTGGAGAGGTAGATTATGAGCCAGAGTTTCCAGAGGATATACGTATTTGTAGTAGTCTCTATGTATCATGCCTCGAGAAGGTTCCAAGGCCATGGGTTGCCACTTCCATAGAGTTACCATCACTATTTGAGAAAGGATAAATGATACTAACTTCTGAGGAGGTTTTGGATGTCTAGAAGAGTATATTGAGGAGAAATATGATCAGGGACTACCGTATAAGGTGGAGAGATTGGTTGATAAGAGATGTCACGTGGGAGAGTTATAAACAAATTTTGAA
>ML810736.1:0-27641 GCA_009831015.1 Picea engelmannii | reverse complement strand
CTGACCCGGATTAGACAGTCTGGTCAGATTTATTCACTAATCTAACCTAAGGGCTATCTGACCTGGATTAGACAGTCTGGTCAGATTTATTCACTATCCTATCAACATTAAATTTAAAAAGAACTTGGCCATGCTTGAAAGGTATGGCCAAGCTACTATTATTGCATGGGGCTTTTTCTTTTCAATTTTTTTTTTTTTCTATGCCCTCTTTTCTTTTACTATTTTTTCTTTTTCTTTTTCTTTTCTTTTTCTCAAATTATTTGCAGAATGAAAAATCATTTGTCAATAAAAACACTAGATATAGATAATATCCAAGTCATCAGTTGATTCCCATAATTTATGGGGTGATAACAGTATATATGTTCATGCCTTTTATATTATAATGGTTAAGAACATGTGTTTCCTCTTAAGAGGTCACAGGTTCAAATCCGTAGGGGGGTAGGGTATGTATACCTTCGTAGACTTTACCATTCAAATCGCTGGGCGGAGGGGGGTCCCTTGTCCCACAAACAAGGGGGTCTCATACACCAATTTGGTGTGTTGGCTTGGCCGTGACCATAAAAATAGATTATTATATTATATATTTTATATAATTTGTTAATCCATATTTGATTATATTTCTTTGAAATTGATACATTTATGATTTATCCAATTGTTGCCAAACATTAAATAATGGTTGTGTTTGTTGATAGGTAGAAGATGATGATGAAATAATGGCTACTGATACGCAAGATCCAACTAGGCTATTAATGTTTGGACGGGATGATCCAAACCATCCTTTAAACCATACCAAGGCAAAAAGAGCATATTTAAAGAGAATTCTACCACCTGAGAAATTTGAACAGTTGGTGAGATTAGCATACACTGATGACATGCCACCTAACCTTACTGATGATGATCATGATAGTGAAAATGCAGTGCATGATGAAGGATTGAATGAAATGCTTACAGGTTTCTTTGGGGATGGAAACAATGCTGACAACAAATGATCATATGGATGACAGTGACAATGACAGCAGGGGTAATTATCGCCAACGTAATGTTGATGATAACAACCTAAAAGACTCAATCAAGCAAGCATCAAAGACACTCGTGTTCAAATCTGGTGCAAGTAGAACCTCAAAACTAGCATGCACATTAATATTATTAGAAATCAAGTCACTATTTGGTTTGTCAGACAAAGGATTCACCACCCTACTGAAGTGAGATGAAATCTATTTCATACAATGCATTGTAAATTGGTGTACGTAATTCGTTTATGAATAGTCCTAATATATATTGACATATTAGACATGTTAATCATAAGTCAAACATTCAATTGATCTAATCTTTGACAATCTTATAGGGCACTAAAAAACAAAATATTTCTTGAAGAGAATGTGTTGCCATCAACTTGCAGAGAGGCACGTCAGTTGTTGGTTGAGTTGGGGATTGAATATAAGAAAATTCATTCATGAATAAATGATTTCATTTTATACAGAGATTAATATCAAGACAAGGTAGAATGCCCTGCATGCAAAGAGAAGAGATATCGTACATATGTACAAGGTCCTACAGTTCCAAAGAAGGTTTTATGTCACATGCTAGTTATACCTATACTTCAACGAATGTTTCATTGAAATTCACTTGCACAATTGATGGATTGACATGCAAAGAATAGGAGTAAATATGGATTCATGCAAATTTTGGCTGACTCCAAAGCATTGAAACACATAGAGGAAAAATGGCCAAGAAAATTCAAAGATGAGCCTCGTAGTATCAGGTTTGGTCTTGCAACTGATTGAGTGTGGCCATTCTCTTTCATAAGCTCAAATTATAGTGTTTGACCAATCGTATTGATAGTATACAATATTCCCCCATGGATGAGTGTTAGAAAGGAGCACCTTATGCTGACTCTCATTGCTCTAGGAAAACATCAAGTTAAAAACATGGATGTTTATGTTGCCCCTTTTATTGATGAGATGAAACTGCTATGGAAAGGCATAAGAATGTATGACATATCACATCCTCCATAAAATATGTCCTTCATGTTGTATGGTGTGCTATGTTGGACTATTCATGATTTCCTAGGACTTGGTGTTTGTTCTGGTAAGACAATATTTTTTTACGTATTTACACTAATAATTTATTTTCATCCCAACTCTCATACTCAGTTTTATACTATTAATTTGATGTTATTAACCTTACTTATTGAATTGCAGGGCTTCAAACAAAGGGGATATTTGGATGCCCAATATGTGCAGAACAATTTCAAGGGTGGTATTCTAAATATCTACATAAATTTATTTATGCAAACAACGGGGTTTTTCTATCACCAGATCATAGGTTTAGAAACAACCATAAGAATCAATTTGATGGAAAAATTGAAAATAGAGGCCCTCCCATGATTATGGTTCTAGATGATTGGCTTAAGAAGTATGAAGATGTTGAATTTAAAGGTTGGAAGGATTTTTTTGATGGGGGTGATTCTATTGAAGAACCAGAAGAAGTTGTAATTAAGATGCCAGAAGGGATGAAAAGGAAATCCATATTTTATGATATCCCTTACTAGAAGGATCTATTAATATCTCACTTATTAGATCTTATGCACATCTTCAAAAATGTCCCAAATTCAATATTTCGACATATATCAGGAAAAGAGAAGGACACCTTGTCTTTGAGGAGAGATATTTCTCTTTTGCATACCAAATTAGATAGAAAAAATTTGTGGCCAAACAACGAAAATGAATCATATGCAAAAGTACCATGGATTTTGAGAAAGAAAGAACCAGACCAACTAAAAAATGTCATATGTTCAATAAGGACACCTAATGGCTACGGGTCATCATTGGTTGAATATTTTACAATTGATGGACATATCATAGGATTTAAAACACACGATTTTCATAATTTTATGAAGGTATTATATATCATCATTTATATATTATGATATTCTATTGTGTGACAAAAATAACTAATGACCTTTCATAAACGTTTTTGACATCATATCATGCCATTGGCAATTAGGGGGGGTTCATGTCTTACCATTGACTTGAGGAATGCCATAAGTGAATTGTCAACATTTCCAAGGTATGTGGTATGGAATGTTCATGTGTGAGAGACATCGAGATATTGTATTTCATTTTAATTTTTTCCTAAAGGTTCATACTAATTTACTATTCTTATATTAGGTGAGTGATATCCAAGGAGATCCACAAATGTGAAGTGCCAAAATGGAAGAAGAAAATTGTAGAAATTGTATGTGTATTTGAGAAGGATCTCCCTACAAGTTTCATGAACCTACAAGTCCATTTACTTATACACCTAGTAGATGACATTGAATTGGCGGGTGTCATATCAATGAGGTGGATGTTTTTCTTTGAGAGATATATGAAAACTCTAAAAAGATATGCCCGACAAAAGGCACATCTAGAGGGTTGCATGGCTGAAGGGTATGTATTGAATGAAGCATTTTTCTTCCTATGTGAATTCCTTGGTAAGGATTTCTAAGATGGGCCATGCTTTTGGGATGAAGAACGAGCATCAAATATTATTGATGGAGAAAAAACACAATCTAATGGTGTTTAAGTAGAAATTAGTAAGAAAACTCATCTTCATTGTGGTTGTTTTTATTGCAATCATTAATTTAATATGTAATTTATTTTTAAAATTAACAAAATGGCCTATGAAGTTTGAAATAAACTTGCTGACATGTAATAGGTGTAAACAAAAGTGCTATACTCGACAAGTTCATTATGTACCACATGGAATTTATGAACAAATGGATTGATTTGTATGATAAAAAAAGATAAGAAGTGTTAGAAGCAAGGAAACAATTTAAGAGATCAAACCCAAGGAATACCCCATTTCCTACTGATCTACAAGGGGAATGGGGCAAATATTGCACACTAGAATGGGTTACTGAACAAATTCAAAATCAAATAGAAGATGCGGGTATAGATTCAAACATAAAAAAAGATGAAATCAACATGTCTAGAGGATGTGAAAGAAAGGTACAATTGGAATTTTACAAAATGTTGTTTCCTTACAATTTTGATACTATTAACTGTTCTAATATTCATCATTTTATTTGTTTAACCGAAATAAATGGTCTTTCATAGGTGAGGAAATATCCAACAATGTGGGAATATGGTTAAAATTATCATGTAGAACGTGTATATGTAAAGAGACAATCCTTAGATTGTGGCATCATGATTGACTTCAAGAAATCCAATCAATCAAGCTCAAAAGATAAGAATATTATTCAAGGAAATCTACAATATGTTGGGAAAATACAAGAAATTATTGAGTTGGATTATCGCTCTTTTAATTGTTGTATTTTTAAGTGTAGATGGTATGAATCATTTGAGAGGACACGAATACATGATATCCATAGTGGATTGTTTTCTATATATTCCTCAAGGTTCCTACCGGAGGATAAAGACCCTTATGTTCTACCAATTCATTGTTAGGAGGTATTTCTTTAACTCAAACAAGAACTGATAATGATCAATAATGTATTAATACATTGTTTATTGTGAATATATACATGTGTTTATGAATCAATAAATTTTTTATAACATATGTCCAATATATGTATGTACTCGTTCATTTGCAGGTATTTTTATACGAAGATATTCTGGACCCGAAATAGTTGATTGTCATACAATATGATCCAATATTAAGGCATGTATTTGATGATGCACTAGTGGATATTGATAAAAAAAATGATGGCGAACAAAATGAGAGAGATGGATTAGAGAACATCGAAGAAATTAACATCCCTGATGATGTTGAATATAGTTATGTTCAAGAACAAGAATACAACAATCCAAAGTTAGATGATGTTACGGAAGACAACAATATGGATGGTATACAAAAAGATGATCCAAATACATCTGGTAACAATATGGATGATCTACAGTCAAATTTGAATGATGATGAAGATGATGCAGGTCAAGATGAGGATGATGATAATATTAACTACTTGAAAGATCATATGAACATTGACAATGATACAGTAGATGCCATTGTTGCAGACAATGATGTTAATGACCAAGACTTCTAGATTTCAGAATTATTTGTAATCCATGTTTAAAAAATGATGATTCTTATGGCCTAGTCTTTGAAATGGTTCAGTATTATTTGTGTCAATACAAATAACCTATTGCAATATTGTTAAAGTGTTCAAGATATGGTATGAATTGTTGACAGAAAAAATAGGATTACGTGCATGCTTCTTCCATTCATTTTATATCAACATATGTTCATGAAGACACAAAAGTTAATAAAATATTGATTAAATATGCAAGTATCTCACAATGATTTGAATAAGCAACTTTGTTAACTTCATTATTTTTATATTGTTTGAATTTTAATGTTGGGCATACATTTTTTATTATGTTTTATTAAGAACTAAACATAAAATAATTAAATAAAATAAAAGATTTTAATCACCTGGAATTAGGGGAAAATTTAATAAATTAAAGTTCAATTTTACTTTCCTATTTCATATCAAAATTACATCAATATTCAATCTCAATGATTTCATTGAGTCTTAATTAAACCCTCCCATACCGTCAATGCAATCACGCCTATTCTAACCATGTAAAATTTCATCGCATACCGTCAAGAGAGTTTCGACCAATATTCTGTAGATGGGAATGATGAATGATGAAAATGATCAAACCGCATAATGAAGGTTCATACAAACGTGGAGGATGTCAAATATTATGTGGGGACATCAAGCATCCTTGACTCTTCAAACCCTCACATACCATCAATGAATGTGTCTCGTCTAACCATGCCAAATTTTCACCTAACCCCTAAGCCATTGACCCTTAAATCCTTAAGCCTTAATCCCTAAACCCTTAAGCCCTCAACCTTAGTTAATCATTAATCCCTTAAAAAAAAATCCATAAATCCCCTAACCACCAAGCCATCTAACCTTAAACACTTAAATACTAATCCCTAATCCCTTAATCCCTAATCCCTTATTCCCTAAGCACTTAAACATTAATCCCCTAGTGCATAATCCCTAAGCCATTAACTATTAAAATACCTAACCCATAAGCACCAAATCCATTATCTCTTGACTCTTAATCCCTTAAACCCTAATCCCTAACTCTCTTAACCCTTAATCCCTGTACCCCAAATCCCTAAATCCCATAATCCTCAAATCCCCTATCCACTTAACCCGCAACACCTCAACAACTAACAATTTGGGCACATCCGACGCTAAAACTCATTCACTGCTCATCGTGTGACATTGATGGATGACATTGGTGATGTGTTGGAATACATTAATCCATGACATTTTAGGAGAGTTTTGAGAAGCATTCCATTGATGTGAATGATGAATGATGACAATGAGACTGGATGATGAACATTGATGCAAACTTGGACGATCTCAAAGATTATGTGGGGACATCAGGTATCCTTGAATCTTGAAACCCTCACATACCGTTAAGGCATGCATCTATTTTAACCATGCCAAATTTCAATGCATGCAATAACAATTTGAAGAAATTTCAACATTGGCCCCATTCACTGCTCATCGTGCGACATTGATGGTTGACATTGGTGATTGGCATGTTGGAAGAGGTTCCATGAAATTTCAAGAGAGTTACAAAAAATCCCTAACTCCCCTAACCCCTGATCCATTGACCCTTAAATCCTTAATCCCTAATCCCTGATTAACCCTTAAGCTCTCAATCTGAGTTAATCAATAATACCTTAACACAAAACCCTAAATCCCCTAACCCCTAATCCATCAACCCTTAAACACTTCTCACTAATCCCTAAACCATTAATCCATAAATCCTTATGCACTAAGCACCTAAACATTAATCCCCTAGCCCATAATCCCTAATCCATTAACCATTAAACTACCTAACCCATAAGCGCTAAATCCCTTAGCTCTTGACCCTTAATCCCTTAAACCATAACCCCTAATCCATTAACCCTTAATCCCTATACCCAAAATCCCTAAATCCCATAATCCTCAAAGCCCCTATCCACTTAACCCACAACACCTCAACTAATTAACTATTTAGGCTAATCTAGATACATTCAATGCTACTTCTGGTGCAATTTTTGACACTAACCAGGGTGTTGAATCCGACGCTAAATGGGGTGTCATTTCTAGCGCTAAATGGGGCACAATTTTCGACGCTATTAGTGCCTAATTTAGTGCATAAATTTTGTGTTCAACATAAAAAATTCCATGAATAGATCCATCCCGATAAATAACGTCGACTTGTTCAAAAAATTGAAGAAAAATACAATAAAACCAACTTTGAAAGCAAAAAAGGGAGCAAAAATGGGACCAAATCACATGGATTTGTTGTATCGACTCGATCTTCGGTATCATGAAGGAAAATCTACCTCACCATATAGAACAAATCCCAACAAACCCTCTCACAACATTCACACAATGATGAAGATCAATCTCTGACATGGCCATGTCAATCATCCTCATCATCTAAATTAGTCTATTACTCTGATGAATGCCCAGATCCCAACACCAAATTGGATGTCCATGATTCCCAATGCCTGCTAAAATCTTTGTGAACTGATCCAATAGAGTCTAGATATCCTCCTGTACACTTTGTGTATTGATCACATGGTCTAAATGAAAGACCTATGTCATGGTCATAATACCCCCTGTCTCATCCTCTCTTGTCCTGTTGTATACCATGAGGGCATAAAATACGAGTAATAGATTCCTCTGCCACTTCTTGCAAGATTGTAAAGTGATAGTGCATTGGTCAACCCTAATGGCATGACCAATAACTCATAATGAAGTTGGGAAGAAAACCTATGAGTGTCCTACTCCATGTCCCTCATTTGATGACATCCTAGATGAAGATCGATCATCAAGGGATATAATACTCTTCGAGGCTCACCCATCCTGTCATCGATCCTAGGTAAAAAAAAATCAATGGTATGCTTAAGGTCTCTATCAGAAGGTCTCCCTAGAGGAAATGCTCTGAAAATCCATTGTACACCATTGTGTGCTAGTGTATACCATTGTATACTGCTACATACCACTATATCCTCCTGTATCCGCTACTGTATCCAAAACTCTACTGATGTCAACTAAACTTGTAACCTAGAGTGTGTCCATACATGTCATATACTTGTCCACTACATATATTTCCTTTTTGGTTGGTCCACCAGGAATGTGCTTAGTTATATACTTTATTGCTAATCCTTGAGCCTTTAATGGGCTCTCCAAAAGAAACGACTCATGATCTTCACCATGCAAAACATGAGCATAATCAAAACCCTCTGATTCACGACTCTCCTCAATTACCTAAAACTATGAATGCTCCTCATATGGGATCGTCATAGGAGGCTCCTCCCTCAAAACATGATTTCCACTCATGCCCTCATGTGTCATGGCTTCCAAATATGATTGAGTTTCTACTATAAGTGATGAAGAGCATGCCAAACTCAATTGTAACAAAGCTCCTCAACCTCCCTTTCCTTATATTCAACGAACTTGAGAGAAAGATACCTATCCATGAATAGCTGCAAGTAATCTGATTTCAATTATTCTAGTGCTTCTTTGATTATATGCAATTACGCACTCGTGACTCCACTTGCAACTCCTTTTTGTCTCTCCTCCTTCTATCTTTTTCAAATAAGAGATTTAATGAATCTATGAGCACCATCTGTCATTATCAATACTTGTACAATTTTCTCCTTTGTGACTAATAATTGATCCTCCAAATCACACAATGCTAAGGGACTTTGTTCAATTTTATCCAAGTGGTATGGGCTATCAAACAATAGATTTTCTGATTTTCTTTCATCTATAAGAATACTATACCCAACAAAAACTCACTCATTATATGACACCATGAAATTGTCACTTACCATACATTGACCTTTAAAATAATGGGACTCATGTGCACTATCAATGGTATACAAAATATTTGATTTGTTTTCACCTCCAAAATCAACCTCTCCTTTGTGATCCTCCACTCATGGCTCCTTACAAGATGGATCCATATCCCATGATAATTTTTCAAATACCCAACCTTCGTCATATTTAGGTACAATCATTCCTACATCGTCATAAATATCATATATAGGATAAGGTGTTGAATCCTCATGATACTTAGGTGCTAGTACACCCTCCACATGACTAGATGCATGCAATCCCACCTATGATTCTGCGAAACCCCCATCATGAGGTGAGTTTTTGGCTTCCTCCACCTTTGTAGATTTGGAACTTTTTCCCTTCTTCCCAGTGGATAAGTGTGGATCCTTCCACATAGGGTGCCCTAACAATCTTACCATATTCTTCTCATATTCCAACATCGGTGGAAAAAATTTTGCCCCAAGTTCCTCATTGGTCATCATTCTTGATTCCCTTAACCACTGCTGAAATTTAAGTGTTGGTCACTTAATGATGCAATCTGAAATATTTCCTCATTGTTTTCCCCTTAGGCTAGCAACATCTCCATCTCTGATACCACTGTAATGTCCCCACTCATTTTCTTTTTACTTAGTTTTGTAGTGTATGAATTTCATCAAACAATTTGTTTTTGTAGTGATTCTATGTGTTTGTTGATGTATTATTTTAAACAAACAGTTTACAAGCCTTTTAAATATGTTTGGCACACAATAGAGAAAATAATAACTATAACCATAGGAATTTAACCTACAAAAAATGAAGAAATCCAAATCTGATTATTTAGTTAGCTTCTAAAATAGAATTGAATCAACCATAAATAACCCACAAATTTTCCTTGAAAATATGGGCACTTGAATGGTGCAACTTGGATGTAAGATAAAGATGGTATTTGGTTGTAACAACAAATGAATCACCCACTATACCTCTGCAAGATTGGTATTTTCCACCCAAAATTCGACCTCCCTGTAATATTCAGCTTCCACAATGGGAAAACAGTCCCTTCACCATAAGGTTTGACCCAGATTGGATACAACTCACCTCAATAAGGAAGAGACAACCCCAACAAGAATAAATCGGCCCACATAATGGAATAATTAACCCAACACTAATATAACTCACCCAAAAATGAAAAATACGCCCTTTATTGAAGATATTCACCCCAAGACCTCACTATCCAACAACTCTCCCATCAGATATAAATCATCCCCTCAACCAATCACTCAACCCCACACTAAGAAACTCAGCCACAAATCAAGGGATACGATCGATCTTAAGAAATTTGGCCACATACAAGTAGAAGTCATCCCCAATAACACAAGAATTGTAACTACAAACTCCACTCATCCTCTCCAAGAAAAATGACCTCTACAAAAAAACCCAGCTACCAAATGGTGAATATCTCAACCAAAATGAAGCATGATGAAACAATCCGAGTTATTTCCTCTCTACGACCATCTAGGGTGGATGGTATCACCACCGAAACAAATATTCTTCTCTAGGGTTTTTTCATCCCAATAGCCAAAAGCCTCAAGATCTTCTCAAATTTGGATCTTAGAAAATAACAATGCATAATGGTCACGGGGTGCACCCTCCTCCTCTCATAACTCTTCATTCACCCTTCATTGACCCTTTTAACTTAAAATATTAAAGTGACCTTTCTAATGTTTAATCGACTATTATTCACAATGTCACTTTATAACCCTTTTACCCCTTTTTCCTAATGTCACTTTAGAAATATAACATTTTAGGCTTAAGTTACATCAAATAACCACTTTGACCCCTTTTTATTTGTTTTCTATAGACTACGNTTTAATCGACTATTATTCACAATGTCACTTTATAACCCTTTTACCCCTTTTTCCTAATGTCACTTTAGAAATATAACATTTTAGGCTTAAGTTACATCAAATAACCACTTTGACCCCTTTTTATTTGTTTTCTATAGACTACGAGAGTTTGTAAGGATAATACATCATCCACATGGAGTGATCACTTGGAAAAGGACATCACAATCCTTCCTTCCTGAGATTTCTTTCCCTCAAGCAACCAAAAACTAGGATGCTTCAAAATCTGTTTATAACTCTCCCACGTGGCATATCCTATCGACCAATCTCTCCACCTTATACGGTAGTCCCTGATCATACTGCTCCTTAATATACTCTTCTAGACATCCAAAACCTCCTCATAAGTTAGTATCATTTATCCCTTATCATATAGTGGTGGTAACTCTATGGAAGTGGTAACCCATGGCCCCAACACCTTCTTGAGGCATGATACATAGAGACTATTATGAATCTAGATACGCTTTGGAAACTCCAACTCATAATATACCTATCCAACTCTCCAGATCATCTTGTAGGGACCTGAGAGGTGTGGCCTCACCTTCTCAGTGCCACCTCTCCTCACTGGAACAGTCTTTGTCGTTGCACCCTCAAGAAAACCAAGTCACCAATCTCGAAACTCTGCTCTACCCTGTTCCTGTTTGCATACATCCTCTATTGCATCTGGGTGGAATGAAAAATATCTTGAGTGGTTTCAGAACAATGATCACCTAAATGTAACCACTCTATCCATAACCTCACATAATCATGCAGATACCTCTCAACATGTTGGTTCACCATCTCTACTTGAACATCCATCTGAGGATAGAAACTAGTATTGGAAGTCAAACTCGTGCCTGCAAATTTGAACATATCATTCTAACATGCACTAAGAAACCCATTGTCCCGATCACTAACAATGACTCTGGGATACTCATGAACTCTAAAAATCTCCCCAAGAGATATCTCTGTCGCCCATGCAACCCCATACTCTGAAAAAATCACCTGGAAGTGTGTGAACTCTAATAATGGGTCAATCCATCCACACATACAATCTGGGCTCTACACCCTCGATAAAACTATGATGCAATCTAACAAAATTCCCTCTAACCTTGGCCTTGAAATGGGAAAAGACTGCATCAACCCTATTGGATGCGTGTGCCATGACCTGCTCTGTTGACAGGTCTTACACTCCCTCATATGTCCCAACAAAATATATGGAAAGTCCCTGCATGAGAACCTCTCTTGGATCTTCTTGTAAGTGGTAAAGTTAGTAGGGTCCCAAACTAGACTGTAATATGTGAAGCACCCTCTACCCATAGCGTTGTTATGTAAGGTGCTATCAAAATAACCCACCTGAATGCCCCTAATAATACAAGAAATCCTAAGTTGTAGAAGCTCGATCGACTCCTTAGAAGACTGCTCCTCCAAGAAACCAATCCTATGTATGGTATGTGTCATGACTTCCAAATATAATTGAGTTTCTACTATAAGTGATGAAGAGTGTGACAAACATAACTCGTAACAAATCTCCTCAACCTCTTTTTCCCTATATTCAATGAACTAGAGAGTAATATCCCTATCCATAAATAGCTGCAAGTAATCTGATTTCAATTATTCTAGTGCTTCTTTTATTATGTGTAATTACACACTCGTGACTCCACTTGCAACTCCTTTTTGTCTCTCCTCCATCTGGGTTTTTCAAATAAGATATTTAATGAATCTATGAGCACCATGTGTCGTTATCAACACTTGTACAATTTTCTCCTCTATGACTAATAATTGATCCTCCAAATCATACAATGCTACGGGACTTTGTTTAATTTCATTTAAGTGGTATGGGCACACAATATATTTTTTGATTTGCTTTCATCTATACTAATACTATCCCCAACAACAAATGACTCACTATATGACACCATGCAATCTTCACTTACCTTACATTGACCTTTCAAATGATGGGACTCATGTGCACTATCAATGGTGTACAAAATATCTAATTTGTTTTCACCTCCAAAATCAACCTCTCCTTCGTCATCCTCCACTCATGGCTCCTGAGAAGATGGATCCATATCCCACTGATAATTTTTCAAATCCCTAGCCTTCGTCATATTTAGGTACAATCATGCATGCATCATCATAAGTATCATATATAAGATAAGGTGTTGAATCCTCATGATACTTAGGTGCTAGTACACCCTCCACATGAATAGATGCATGGAAGTCCACCTATAATTACACAAAACCCTCATCATGAGGTGAGTTTTTGGCTTCCTCTACCTTCGTAGATTTGGAAATTTTTCCCTTCTTCCCAACGGATAAGTGTGGCTCCTTCCACATAGGGTGCCCTATCAATCTTACCATATTCTTCTAATATTCCAGCATTGGTGGAATTTTTTTTTTTCCCCAAGTTCCTCATTGGTCATCATTCTTGATTCCCTTAACCACTGCTGAAATTTAAGTGTTGTTCAGTTAATGATGCAATCTGAAATATCTCCTCATTTTTTCCCCCTTAGGCCAACAACATCTCCAGCTCTGATACCACTGTAATGTCCCCACTATTTTTTTTTTTACTTAGTTTTGTAGTGTAGGAATTTCGTCAAACAGTTTGTTTTTGTAGTGATTTTATGTGTTTGTTGATGCATTATTTTAAACAAATAGTTTACAACCCTTTTAAATATGTTTGGCACACAATAGAGGAAAATAATAACTATAACCACGTGAATTTAACCTACAACAAATGAAGAAATCGAAATCGGATTATTTAGTTATCTTCTAAAATAGAATTGATACTTGGAAAAGGACATCACAATCCTTCCTTCCTGAGATTGATTTCCCTCCAGCAACCACAAACCAGGATGCTTCAAAATTTGTTTATAACTCTCCCACGTGACATCTCTTATCAACCAATCTCTCCACCTTATACGGTAGTCCCTGATCATATTTCTCCTCAATATACTCTTCTAGACATCCAAAACCTCCTCAGAAGTTAGTATCATTTATCCTTTCTCAAATAGTGATGGTAACTCTATGGAAGTGGCAACCCATGGCCTTGGAACCTTCTCGAGGCATGATACATAGAGACTACTACAAATACGTATATCCTCTGGAAACTCTGGCTCATAATCTACCTCTCCAACTCTCCATATCATCTTATAGGTACCCTAGAGGTGTGGCCTCATCCTCTCAGTGCCACCTCTCCTTAGTGGAAATGATCTTTATGGTTGCACCCCGAAGAAAACCAAGTCCCCAATATCAAAATTGTGCTCTACCATGTGCCTGTCTGCATACATCTTCTGTTGCATCTAGGTGGCATGAAAACTATCTCGAGTGGTTTCAGAACATGATCACCTAAATTTAACCACTCTATCCATAACCTCACATAGGCATGCAGATACCTCTCAACCTATTGGTTCACCATCTCTACTTGACCATCCATCTGAGTGTAGAAACTAGTATTGGAAGTCAAACCCATGCCTGCAAATTTGAACATATCCTTCTAACATGCACTAAGAAACCCATTGTCCTGATGATGAACAATGACTCTGGGATACTCATGAAATCTAAGCATCTCCCCAAGAGATATCTTTGTCACCCATGCAACCCCATACTTTGAACAAATCACCCAGAAGTGTGTGAAATCTAATAATGGCTCAATCCCTGCACACATACAATCTGGTTTCTACACCCTCGATAAACCTATGATGCAAGCTAACAACATTCCCTCTCATCTTGGCCTTGAAATGGGAAAAGACTGCATCAACCCTACTGGATGAGTGTCCCCTGACCTGCTCTGTTGACAAGTCGTACACTCCCTCATATGTCCCAACAAAACATCTGCAAAGTCCCTCCATATGAACCTCTCTTGGATCTTCTTGTAAGTGGTAAAGTCACCAGGGTCCCAAACTAGCCTGTAATATGTGAAGCACCCTCTACCCATAGCATTGATCTGTAAGGTGATAAATAAAGAACCCACCTGAATGCCCTGAATAATACAAGCAATCCTAAGCTATAGAATCTCGATCGACTCCTCAGAAGGATGCTCCTCCAAGCAACCAATCCTATGTATTCTATGTGTCACAACTTCCAAATATGATTGAGTTTCTACTGTAAGTGATGAAGAGTATTCCAAACGCAACTCGTAACAAAGATCCTCAACCTCCTTTCCCTTTTATTCAACGAACTTGAGAGTAAGATCCCTATCCATGAATAGCTGCAAGTAATCTGATTTCAATTATTTGAGTTTTATTTGATTATGTGCAATTACGCACTCGTGAATCCACTTGCAACTCCTTTTTGTGTCTCCTCCATCTGGGTTTTTCAAATAAGATATTTAATGAATCTATGAGCACCATGTGTCGTTATCAACACTTGTACAATTTTCTCCTCTGTGACTAATAATTGATCCTCCAAATCACACAATGCTAAGGGACTTTGTTCAATTTCATCCAAGTGGTATGGGTTGTCACACAATATATTTTCTAATTTTCTTTCATCTATAAGAATACTATCCCCAACAACAAATGACTCACTAGATGACACCATGCAATCTTCACTTACTGTACATTGACCTTTCAAATGATGGGACTCATGTGCACTATCAATGATATACAAAATATTTTATTTGTTTTCACTTCCAAAATCAACCTCTCCTTTGTCATCCTCCTCTCATGGCTCCTGAGAAGATGGATCCACATCCCACGATAATTTTTCAAATACCCAACCTTCGTCATATTTAGGTACAATCATGCATGCATCGTCACAAGTATCATATATATGACAAGGTGTTGAATCCTCATGATACTTAGGTGCTAGTAAACCCTCCACATTAATAGATGCATGCATGTCCACCTATGATTCCATGAAACCCCCATCATGAGGTGATTTTTTGGCTTCCTCCACATTTGTAGATTTGGAACTTTTTCCCTTCTTCCCAGTGGATAAGTGTGGCTCCTTCCACATAGGGTTCCCTAACAATCTTACCACATTCTTCTTATATTCCAGCATCAGTGGAAAAAGTTTTTCCCCAAGTTCCTCATTGGTCATCATTCTTGATTCCCTTAACCACTACTGAAATTTAAGTGTTGGTCACTTAATGATGCAATCTGAAATATCTCCTCAGTTTCCCCCCCTAAGGCCAACAACATCTCCAGCTCTAATACCACTATAATGTCCCCACTATTTTTTTTACTTAGTTTTGTAGTGTAGGAATTTCGTCAAACAATTTGTTTTTGTAGTGATTCTATGTGTTTGTTGATGTATTATTTTAAACAAACTATTTATAGGCATTTTAAATATGTTTAGCACATAATAAAGGAAGTAATAACTATAACCACAAGAATTTAACCTACAAAAAATGAAGAAAACCAAGTCTGATTATTTAGTTAGCTTCTAAAATAGAATTGATACAACCATAAATAACTCACATATTTTCTTTGATAATATGGGAACTTGAATGGTGCAACTTGGCTGGAAGATAAAGATGGTATTTGGTTGTAACAACAAATGAATCCCCCACTATACCTATGCAAGATTGGTCTTTTCCACCCATAATTCGACTGCCTTGTAATATTAAGCTTCCACAATGAGAAAGCAGTCCCTTCACTGCAAGGTTTGACCCAACTTGGATATAACTCATCCCAACAAGGAAGAGGCAGCCCCAACAAGAATAAATCAGACTTCACAAAGGAAGAATTCACCTAAAACTAATATAACTCGCCCAACAATGATAAATATGCCCTCTATTGAAGATATTCGTCACAAGATAAAGCGCCAAAGGAAAGAGATCGACCTCACTATCTAGCAACTTTCCCAATAGATAGAAATCGTCCCCTCAACCAATAACTCAACCCCAAAATAAGAAAATCATCCAAAAATCAAGGGATATGACCGATCTTAAGAAACTTGGCCACATACAAGTAGAACTCATCCCCAATAACACAAGAATTGTAGCTGCAAACTCAACTCGTTCTCTCTAAGAAAAATGACCTCTACAAAAAAACCCAACTACCAAATGGTGAATATCTCAACCACAATGAAACATGATGAAATAATATGATTTATATTCTCTCCATGACCAACTAGGGTGGATGGTCTCACCACCAAAACAAATCTAATTCTCTAGGTTTTTTTTGTCCCAAGAGCCAAAAGCCTCAAGAGCTCCTCAAATTTAGTTTTTAGAAAATAAAAATGCATAATGGTCAAGGGGTGCACCATCCTCCTCTCATAACTCTTCATTCACCCTTCCTTGAACCTTTTAACTTAAAATATTAAAGTGACCTTTCTAATGTTTAATTGATTATTAGTCATAATGTCATTTTATAACCCTTTTCCCCATTTTCCTAATGTCACTTTATAAATATAACATTTTAGGCCTAAGTTACATCAAATAACCACTTTGACCCCCTTTTATTTGTTGTCTATAGCCTACGGGAGTTTGTAAGGCTATTACATCATCCACATGGAGTGATCACTTGGAAAAGGACATCACAATCATTCCTTCATGAGATTGGTTTCCCTCCAGCAACTGCAAATCAGGACGCTGCAAAATCTATTTATCAGTCTCCCACGTGGCATCTCCTATCAGCCAATCTCTCCACCTTATACGATAGTCCATGATCATACTTCTCCTTAATATACTCTTCCAAACATCCAAAACCTTCTCGGAAGTCAGTTTCATTTGTCCCTTCTCATATAGTGGTGGTAACTCTATGGAAGTGGTAACCCGTGGCCCCAATGCCTTCTTGAGGCATGACACGTAGAGACTACTACAAATCCAGATACCCTATGGAAACTCTAGCTCATAAGATACCTCTCCAACTCTCCATATCATCTTGTAGGGACTCGAGAGGTGTGGCCTCACTCTCTCAGTTCCACCTCTCCTCTGTGGAAATGGTTGATGTGGCTGCACCCTCAAGAAAACCAGGTCCCCAATCTCAAATCTGTGCTCTACCCTATGCCTGTCTACATACATGCTTTGTTGAATCTGGGTGGCATGAAAACTATCATGAGTGGTGTCACAACAATGATCACCTAAATGTAACCACTCTATCCATGACCTCACATAAGCATACAGATACCTCTCAACCTATTGGTTGACCATCTCTACCTGACCATCCATCTGAGGGTAGAAACTAGTATTGGAAGTCAAACCCATGCCTACAAATTTGAACACCTCCTTCCAACATGCGCTAAGAAACCCATTGTTCCGATCACTAACAATGACTCTGGGATACTCATGAAATCTAAACATCTCCACAAGATATATATTTTTCACCCATGCTACCCCATACTCTGAAGAAATCAACCGGAAGTGTGTGAACTCTAATAATCAGTAAATCCTTACACACATACAATTTGGGTTCTACACCCTGTATAAACCTATGATGAAATCTAACAACATTCCCTCTCACCTTGGCCCTGAAATGGGAAAAGACTACATCAGCCCTACTGGATGAGTGTGCCCTGAACTGATCTGTTGACAAGTCATACACTCCCCCATATGTCCCAACAAAACGTTTGTAAAGTTCCTCTACGTGAACCTCTCTTGGATCTGCTTATAAGTGGTAAAGTCACCAGGGTCCCAAACTAGCCTGTAATATGTGAAGCACCCTCTACCCATAGCATTGATCTGTAAGGTGCTAACACAAGAACCCACCTGACTGCCCCTAATAATACAAGCAATCCTAAGCTGTAGAAACTCGATCGACTCCTTAGAAGACTGCTCCTCCAAGCAACCAATCCTATGCATCCCAGGAGTAACTTTGAAAAGAAAAGGTTGTCCATATCATCTGTATTGATTGTCGAGATGCCAAACATTGTAATCCTAGGGTCCCAAGATAATATCCATGAGGAACCATCATGCTAACGTTGCACCCCTCTGATCATAATCATTTGATCACCATTCTTAGTTTACACTCTCCTCTCCTGGATTCCCAAGCTGAAATCCTTGAAAGGAATGAACTCATTGTTGGGCTCCGTTTTTGTCATAATTCTCTGTCCAATAAAGTCAATATTTCGCTAATAATCCATGTCCATATATGCCATAAACCTTCATTAACCATCATCATTCTCCATTATACATCCTGTGTGGTTAATAAGTCATGTTTCTATGATTTTAGTGATTAAAGACGAGTATATCATGGTTTTGTTGACGATGGTTCATGTTAAGAATTCATGTAGATCAAGCGTCTTCAAGTGATCTTCAACATTCAAAGTACTATTACATTTGTAGTGGTCCTCACCAAGCTTCAATTTCCTACATAGTCCATATTTGTAAGTATGAAAGGGTAAACAAAACTGAGTTTATTTCTTGTACCAGCTTGTTCACCATTCTCATACCAGCATGTTCCCGTACCCAACATTGTAGCTTAGCTTATTGGTGCATCTCTGGAAGGAAATCAGGAACATGGGTTTTCTTCGTGGCAACATTGACATGTTGACATGTATTTCATAATGCACCCAGGTCACATGTGTGGACCTCCAACACGATATTAATTCTATAGCTCGGATTTGGAAAGAATTCCAAATAGTCAACTTTTGCCTCGATTTTTGTGCAAATGAGGTCGAATCTGAAAATTCTAGAATATGGGTTTTGTCTAGAATGTATAAAATTGAGTAGATTATGGGTTGTTTCTAGAGATAATCTAAGGTTTAATATTTATTCTCAGTTCTTCAACATCAATCTGCCCAAAATGCATAAATTCACCCAGATTTGAAAAGAATAAAAAACAACGCCCAAATTTCATTTGATCTGTTAGTTTTGAGTTTGAGGGATTGCATCTTATCCTCCCCATTGTATTCTTTGTATAAATGTGCAATCAAGATGGGGGAGAAAGTGTGTGTGGAATTGAGGCTATAAAATATTGAGTGAAGATTATGGACTAATATTCATGCTGTAAATTTGACACTCTTCTCTCTAATACAAGTTATGGTTCCAATTAATGGTGTGCCTTTGGTCTTGATACTGTAAAATTCCTAGCTCTCTATCGGTTGGCATGGGCCCACCAACCAAGTAAGAAAAGCTAGTTCTATTTTATTAGTTTAGTTTATCATTTTAGTTTAATATGCATCATATAAATTAATCTTTGTTCTATAGTGATAAGAGTTATAATTTCCATTTCATTCGAAGTGCTCTAAAACTAAGAATGATCTACATAATTAAGTGTTACAATTTCTCTCTAATTTAGATTTCTTTGTTAAAAATAGATCAGTATTTTACCTGTAGCTTATTTCATTTCTAGAAATCATAATTTTTCTCTACTTCTTAGTGGATAAATGTTTGATTTCACAGTTGGATTGATGCTTTACTCATTGTGTTTCATTTCCTGTTGAATGCAATTTAAAGAGTTTCAGTTTTCCATACTTATTGAACTTTTTCAAGAGCTAGATCAATCACTCTTATAAACACATGAACACTTAAAGTGAAATATTGTGTTTCAAACCCCCTTTTTGTGAGATCAGATATGGAAAAGATTGTAATTTTCTTTATTATAATTCTCATCCATGTGTCTTAAGAAAATGAACGTTTTGAGACAAAGAACAAGATCTAGCCAGAGTCTTTTCTACACGCAGACAGGTTGTTTTGATGCAAATTGCAACACTACCATATATAATGGATTTATTTAAGACATCAAATATACATGCAAATGTGAGGTATTGTCATTCACTTTGTGTATAATCTCTAAGTTTTATTCTTTGAGTTGGTGAATTACATATTAGATTATTATCCCACATGACAGGTTTTGACTAGCCTCTTATTGACCGATTGAGATACCACTCAGAGTAATACTTTATTTTATGCATTTCATAAATAGGTTTCATTTTATTATGAACAGTGACTAATTCCTCTTGTACTCAAACCTAACCTTATTCATTTATAGCACAAACACTTTACTTGGAAAGTTAAAGACTGCATCCTAAGACTTGTGAGGAGATTTGAATAGAGACTTGGTCACTGACACTTGAATTTGGCTTGTTCATCAATGTTTTGGATAATTTAAAGGATTCACTGTCTAACATTAGGAATGATAACATATTGCAAAAAAATGCATGCTTAGATGAATGAATCTAGACATGGTATGTTGAGTCGTTATCCTCTGGTCATCCTTGATATCAGTCTTGTGGATAAATGAGACCGTATGATATTTATTTGATTTATTTCTTTATGTTTTGAGAATTTATTGGATTTTAGTATGAATATCTTGTCTTATGAGAAGGTAGATTGTTGTCCATAGGATTTATTTTTTCTATAGTTTCTTCACTTACTATAGGAAGAATCATTGAAGGATGGAGAATGTTAGTAAGCTACACATGAGGAGTTGCATGAAAATACATATTTGAAATACTATACCACTGAACCCTATGGAACTCATTGTCTCACATCATAGTGTAACATTCCTTGGTGTTTATTTCCAATAGTTTATCGCGTTTCTTTATTTGAATGATTTTTCTTGTAGTTGTCGGCATTAGTATAATTAGCCTCTGATCCTACATTTCATGTGATTGCACCTCTAATTTTATGAACCCCCAAATTGATAGATTAAATTTCAAGGATTTATATATATAAATAACCTAACATTCACTATCCTGGATCATGTCTTGCCAAGGCATCTAAGTGAAGTCAAAGTCTTCCAACCCATGGATATACTCGATCCTGGGTATCATGAGGGAAAATATACCTCGCCATATATAAAAATATCAACAAATCCTCTCACAACATCCCCACAATGACACAAACCAATCTCTGACATGACCCCGTCGATCAACCTCATCATATGAAGCAGTCTATTACTCCGATGAATGCCCAGATCCCACAGCCAAATAATTTGGAAGTCCACCACTCCCAATTCCTGTTGAAATATCTGTGAACTGATCCAACACAATCTATATCTCCTCCTATGCACTTTTCATACTGATCACATGGTCCAAATGAAATACCTTTGTCATGGCCACAATGCCCCATGTCTCATCCAACTATCTCCGATGATCATCTCATGTCCTGTTGTATACCATGAGGGCATCAAATAACAACAATAGATGACTCTTCCACTTCGTGCAAGACTAGAAAGTGACTAGTTCATTGGTCACCCCAAGGGCATGACCAATAATGCATAATGAATTCAGGAAGCATATATATGAGTATCATGCCCCCTATCCATCATCTAATTATATCCCATATGAATATTGATCATCGAGGGATATACTACTCTCTAAGACTCACCCATCCCATCATTGATCCTGGGTAAACAAAACTCAATGGTATGCTCAAGGTCTCTGTCAGGAGGTCTCCCTGGAGTAAACTCTCTAAAACTCCATTGTACACCACCGTGTGCCAGTGTATGCCCCTGTATACTATTGCATACCACTGTATCCTCCTATACCATCCGGTATTATGTATGCGCTATTGTATCTAACACTCTATTGATGTCAAATAAACCTGTAACCCAAAGTGTGTCCATATCCATCATATATCTATCCACCCAATCCATGGATGCATATATTTCCTTGTTGGTTGGTCCACATGGGATGTTCTTAGTTATCTCCTCCATAGATAAGCCTTAAGCCTTTAATGGGATCTCCAAAAGAAAATTATTATGATATTCATCATGCAAAATGTGAGCATAATAAAAAAACCTACGAATCATGACTCTCCTAAAGTACCTACAACTATGAATTATCCTCGTACGAGATCGTCACAAGAGGCTCCTCCCTCAAACCATGAGTCCCACTCATGCCCTCATGTGTCATGGCTACCAAAGATGATTAAGTTTCTTCTATAAGTGATGAAAAGCGTGCCAAACTCAACTGGTAAAAAATCTCCTCAACCTCCCTTTCCTTGTCTTTAATGAATTTCAGAGAAAGATCCCTATCCATGAACGACTGCAAGTAATATGATTTCATTTTTTCTAGTTCTTCTTTGATTATGTGCAATTTCCAATTGTGCACTAGTGACTCCAATTGCAACTCATTTTTGTCTCTCCTCCATCTAGGTTTTCGAAATAATAGATTCAATGAATCTATGAGCACCATCTGGCCTTATCAACACTTGTACAATTTTCTCCTCTGTGACCAATAATTGATCCTCCAAGTCATGCAATGTTAAGGGAATTTATTCAATTTCATCCAAGTGGTATGGGTTGTCACACAATAGATATTTTGATTTTATTTCATCTATAAGAATATTATCCCCAACAACAACTGACTCACTAGATGACACCATGCACTATTAACTTACCTTACATTGACCTGTGAAATGATGGGACTCATGTGCACTATCATTGCCATACAAAATGTCTAATTTGTTTTCACCTCCAAAATCAACCTCTCCTTTTTCATCCTCCACACATGGATCATCAGAAGATGGATCCATATCCCATGATAATTTTTCAATTACACATCCTTCGTCATATTTAGTTACAAACATGCATGCATCATCATAAGTATCATATATAGGAGAAGGCATTGAATCCTCATGATACTTAGGTGATAGCACACCCTCCACATGACTAGATGCATGCAATTCCACCTATGATTATATCAAGCCCCCATCACGAGGTGAGTTTTTGGCTTCCTCCACCTTTATAAATTTGGACCTTTTCCCCTCCATCCCAGATAATAAGTGTGGCTCCTTCCACACAGGGTGCCCTAACAATTTACCATATTCTTCTGATATTCCAGAATCAATGGAAAAAAAATTCCCCAAGTTCCTCATTGGTCATCATTCTTGATTCCATTAACCACTACTGAAATTTAAGTGTTGGTCACTTAATGATGCAATCTAAAATATCTCCTCATTGTTTTCCCCTCAGTCTAGAAATATCTCTAGCTATGATACCACTATAATGTCCCCACTCATTTTTATTTATTTTTACCTAGTTTTGTAGTGCATGCATTTCGTCAAACAATTTGTTGTTCTAGTGATTCTATGTGTTTGTTCATGTAATATTTTAAACAAATTGTTTGTATCCCTTTTAAATATGTTTGGCACACAATAGAGGACAACAATAACTATAACCATGGGAATTTAACCCACAACAAATGAAGAAATCCAAATCTGATTATATAGTTATCTTCTAAAAGATAACTGATACAACCATAAATAACTCATATATTTTCCTTGAAAATATGGGCACTTGAATGGTACAACTTGGATGGAAGATAAATATGGTATTTGGTTGTAACAACAAATGAGTCCCCCACTATACCACTACAATATTTTTCTTTGCCACCCAGAATTCGACTGGCCTATAATATTCAACTTCCACAATGAGAAAATAGTCCCTTCACCACAAGGATCAACCCAACTTGGATAAAAATCACCCTAGCAATAAAGAGGTGGACCCAACAATAATAAATTGGCACGCACAAAGGAAGAATTCATACGAAATTGATATAACTGACCCAACAATGAGAATAATTCCCTCTACTAAAGATATTCATCCCAAGATGAAGCACCAAAGGAAAGAACTCAGCCTCACTATCCAAACACTCGCTAAACATATAGAAATCATCCCCTCAACCAATAACTCGACCCCACACTAACAAAATCTGCCACAAATGAAGGGATACGACCCAACTTAAGAAAATCAACCACATACAAGTAGAAATCAACCCCAATAATATAAGAATTGTAGTTGCAAACTCAATGCCTCCTCTCCAAGAAAAATGACCTCTACAAAAAAAACCTAGCTACCAAATGGTGAATATCTTGACCACATTGAAGCCCGAAGAAAATATCTGAGTGATCTTCTCTCTACAACCAGCTAGGGTAGATGGTCTCACCACTAAAACCAATATTCTTCTCCAGGGTTTTTTCGTCCCAATATCCAAAATCCTTAAGAGCTCCTCAAATTCATTTTTTATAAAATAAAAATGCATAATGGCCAAGGGGTGCACCCTCCTCCACTTATAACTCTTAATTCACCCTTCCTTGACCCTTTTACCTTTTTGTGACCCTCTTAACTTAAAGTATTAAAGTGACCTTTCTAATGCTTAATTTATTGTTAGTCACAATGTCACTTTATAACCCTTTTCCCCCTTTTTTCTAATGTCACTTTAGAAATATAACATTTTAGGCCTAACTGACATCAAATAACCACCTTGACCCCCTTTCCTTTTTTGTCTATAGCCTACGAGAGTCTGTAAGGCTGCTACATCATCCACATGGAGTGATCACTTGGAAAGGGATATCACATAAAGTTAGTTACATACTGAAGGCTATACACTGTTATTATGATTATCTAACCCCTTCTTTGATGGTGCTCTCCTCCTTTTAAGCATGCTTCCAATGCTTATGTGAAATTCTTTTCCCTAGAAGTTAGGGTTTCTATTCTTCTAGAAATTTTCCACGTGCTCCTTATTTTTTGAAGAATGAGTAAATCCTTTAAATCAATGCTTCATTAAACACTCATTAATTAATTAGCTCATTGATATTTGTGCCTCCAAGTGGTACCTACTTCACCTTTTTATAAAATTTATTTAATAAACTTTTATTTCCAAAATTTGAAATTGGTTTCCTGAAAAACATCGATTGTATTTTAATTTTCTGAGCATGATAAGTGACTTCTTAGCCATGGAAACCATTCTAGAATTAATCTTCAATTTTCTTGATTTCCAATAATACATCGTGAGTGAAATTTGGAGGTCTGGATCTCAACTTATAGCCTCAGGAAGTTGAAGCTCCAAATAGATTTCCTAGGGAGTTATGAGAAGAGAGATGGATGCTATTTTAATTTATAGAAATATTATGGCCAAATTCAGCCATTGACACCTTTCCCATTGTATTCCTTGTTAAATTACCTTTCCGATGATCTCCTGTTTTCCCAAAACAAACATCTGGAACTCAAGGTATAAGCTCAGGAAGTTCGTTGCTCAGGAGTCGTCGATTGGTTCATGGATAAATCTTGTCCCTTGATTTGATTCTACCTTTTTTATTTCCACATTCATTTGGTAAGGGAAAAATTAATTTTTATAATGCATATGCATCCCTTATCATTCATGTGTGAAATAAAGGAGCTTATGGAAGCCTTAGTGTAGCTCTCGTTCCTTAGAAAAATTCATGCCATGGTATTATTTTGGTCGCCTAGTCAACTTGTGAATTCCTGACACATCACATCAAATCACCACCCAATCACCTTCCATGTCATTGTTCAGTCATCTATTTCCGTTCATGTGTCACCCTAGGGTTAGTCCACCTCATTTCCACGTGTCACCCAAGGATAGGTCCACGTCACTCCCACGTGTCACCCAAGGATATGTCCACATCGCTACCACATGTCCCAATATGGTATTTCCACGGAAAGGGGGAAGTAACTTAGGATAAGAAATAATATTAAAAAATTAAATGAATTGTTTGAGGAGTTACATGAATGTGAAGGTAAAGGAAGTAGGTGAGGAGATAAAACTTGGTAAAATGACTAAGTATGAGGTGAAAAAAGGGGAATGGAGAGTGCAATATAGTGAATGTGGGATTGTACTAAGTGTAAAAGTGAGTAAAGAAATAAGATAAGTCATGCGGGTGATAAGTAAAATATAGAAAATGAATTAAGTGGATATTGAAAATGGAAATGGGCTAAGTGTGGAAAATAGTTAAATATGGAAATGGGGTGGAGGATTGGAAAAATGTCTAAGTATGGAGAGTAGTGAGGAAATAGAGTAGAGTGGAAAGAAGGAAAAATGGCTAAGTATAAAGTTTGGAGAGTGGAGAATAAGGAAAATGGAAAAATGGCTAAGTATGGGGAAGCAGTATGTGGGAGAAAAATGACATATCTTGGGCATATGAGCTCCATTTTAAATTTCGTAAAGTGTTGAGTAGAACTAAGACATGGGGCTATTTAGTGAGAATATTGGCATACGTATTTTCCTTATTTTAGTATCTCTTATTTTGTTTCAAAGAGAAACTATCCCTGTTAGAATTTCATTGTGAAGAACTGGAGAGCTGAAGCTGATTGGAAACTTGTTGGGTCTTCTCGATCAATTGTTGAAGATTATTTGGAACTTTCCAAGTTCAAAAAAAATTTGGTCTCTATTTGAAAGAAAATAGGTTCACATATTTATCCCAATCACTTGGTTGATGGGTGTTACGAAAACACATCAACACGGAGGAATTATCAATTTTTTTAGCTTTTAGATGGATCGTTGAGCTCTTTATTTCTTTGTATGACCTTATGGTGGATGGTTTAATGAGGGTATTTTAATATGTTTGACGCGTGGAAAATTCATTGGAGGATTTATCTCTAAATTATTTCTCTAATTCCAAAAATAGATAAAATTAAGTTCTTTGATGAGTTCAAACACATTTCTTTGTGTAATTATGTATACAAAATAATTGCCAAGATTCTAATAATCATGGTTAATTTTTTTTTCTTAGAGGCTATCTCTCAAGATGTTAGGGTCCTACCCTAATCTCCCTACTTTAGGCTACCTAGGAGTAATAGTTAATTGTTGTATGCAAGCATCATATTTGAATAAGGCCCATCGGATAATAGTGGATAGTTATGTAATGTAAAAGAGTCCACATTATAAGGCCCACTAGAAAGTTGGTACCCATTAGTGAATGAAACATAAGTAGATGTGGTTTTTTTCTATGGAAAAGTTATTTAAAGAGATAGGATACTTTGGAATGTTTATCTCATATTGTATATTTGGATCTCTACTCAATGAAAGGTCACCCCACCTTAAGAAACAAGTAAACATTGTATTATTCTTCGCATTATTAATATACATAGACATATTTACAAATTTGATCTCATTGTCTTTTTTTTTTGTTAATATACAATTATATTATCTATATCCTTGGTTGTCTTTGAATTTTCAAGGGTTAAGGAACACTACAAGTGGTATCAAATATCTTTGTTGAGCCAACATGCCTTCAAATTTTAGTAGAATTGTTTTTTCTAGGCTAGAGATGTGTTCTA
>ML810735.1:119338-132518 GCA_009831015.1 Picea engelmannii | reverse complement strand
TCCACAAATACCTCAGATCTGAGTTTTATTTATGATAATAGCTGACCTCATACACAATGGAGCAGATCTAGAATATACATAGAAGAATGGTGCATGTGGTTGATAGTGTTAGCAACATTTCTTGTCTTCGGCATCGGGATACACAGGTCTGCAGATTGCTCGAGGAGCACCCAAGCGCAGCGCATAAAAGAAGTCATTTTCGGACTTAAAATCAAGTGAGCGGGCATTACATCCTTCAGAGGGAAAGATCCAGCGACAGAGAAGAACAACGGTTGATGGGAAATCGCAGATTAACCAAATCGCGCCAAGTATAGCGCGAAAATTCTTTCAAGGGGGATCAATCGTGATCAGTATAAGTGTGATAGTCTTTTCTCGAACTCGAGATTCGGGAGTTCGAAGGGTCGATCCTGTCTTTTGGTTGCGCGAGATTGCGGGTTGCGAAAAGTGCCCAGAGGGGGTCAACCTTCGTTGACCATCGCGTCTCGGGGCCTCGCGGAGGGAGAATGACAAGATTCGGTACTTCCACTCGCGAAGTCACGAGTTGCGAGAGGCGTTAGTACTTGGGCCTTAGCCGACGGTTACATGTGGAGAGCGCTGACCAGAAGGGGAGCCCTATCCGTGTCGCCATCTCGGAAAGCGAGAGTTGAAGAAGAGGAACCAAGGGTCTTCGACTCGTGAATCGCGAGATGAAAAACACTTTTAATAACGGGCCCATAGTATCGCCGAAAATGTTTCAGGCCGTCCGATCAAAAGAGGGGTACGTGATGTGCGATTAAGTTCTCTCGCCCCTTCGCCCATCGCAACTTTGAAACGCAAGAAGCAACTCCATCTTTCCCCGAAGCACGAAATAGCGAGAGCATCCAGGACCTGGGGCCCACAGCATTGTCGGGAGAGTTCAAGACCGTCAGATCCAGAGGGCGCGTGGCGCCAGATTAGGCTGTCTCGGCGTTTCGCTCATCGCGATTCCAAGAAGCAAGGATTAACTCCTTCCGTTCCCGAACGTCGAAAGCGCTTTGGGATAAGCGCGCGGTCACAACCCATGGTCACTTGTGAAGGAAAAAGTTGTTCAGGAAGGGCCGAAGACGCCATGCATGATTCACAGAAGGAATTGCCACGACCTCCAAGTGCCATTTGATCCGACCTCGATCCTGGATTTCGCTTGAAGTAAATGAAGGCGAGAAAGGGTGGTTGAAGCCTCTCATCATTCATTAAATGCGAAGGATGTAAAGCCCGACAAGCGGACTGCTCGAGAGAGTCCTGTGTTCTCATTTCTTTTCAGAGAAGCCATGCCGAAGTCCTCGATTAGACAGAGAAGTATGCGCACGCCATTTTGGCCTTTAATGTTTCAGCTACTTCCCCTGCAAAGTCCACACGAAGTTATGGAAACGTCTGACGAAGGACTTCCGCCCGAAGATTGATTGAAGAAGCGCTACGCCTTGGAGGGCGAGCGCGCCTCTGTTGGGCAAATCCGCCCAAGTATATGTACTCAGTTTTGGTATTTTTGAAGGGATCGATGGTAGAGCGAAGCTCCCGACTGTAAAGTTTTAACAACCATTCTAGTTCTCTGGGTTGTGCATCCGTGTTTGATATTTCTTGTTTTATGATAAACAGTTTTCCTTTTCCATCTATGTTTTCGTCTAATACCAGAGGATTCATGATTGAATGCTTCGCATGAATTAGCACAGTTATGTTATGATAAATGATTTGTTGTTGCATTACTGTCTTTTCTGGTTTCCTGCATTTGGGTGTAAGAAGATCTTGCCTTCGGATGCTTTCTCTCACATTCTGTTAGAAACATGATGTTTATAACAGTCCCCTGCACTCTTCTCGTACAAGTCTTCCCCCTACTCACCCTTATTACAACTCACTGTTTGAAGTTTATCAAGACCTCACTCGTCCATGCATACCTGGCCTAGTTTCAGAGTTGAGACGATATTGTTCCGAGTTTACTTCCATTTGATCACCCCTTTATAAACAAATCATGACATTAAACTGATGGGTGTCGGGCTTTGCTCCTGCAAGCAATATAGGAGTGACTTTCGACGCCAACATTTCTGGCGCCGTTGTCGGGGACGAAGTTGAAGTTTTTCCCTGGGCAGAACGACAATGATCAACTGATTCTGAAGGTGCATCAGAAATCAAAATTATTCAGATTGCTACTGTGCACCTGGCGACTCCACTGTGGCGACTCCATTGTTTCCACATCACTGTTTCAGCTGTGACTACTTTTAGCACACCTGAAAGCTGACCCTAAGGAGATTTCTCGAGAAGGTTTCAGCAGCCGCTTTCTCAGCCTGAGGAGCTTCCTGGGGTGATGACACATTAAGATCTGGCCTTTGATGGTGAACAAGGACCAAACATATTTGAAGCTGCACATCTTTCACCTGGCGACTTCATGATTCGAGGATCAATTGGCGACTCCACTGGTTCGATATGGAGGAAATCCTGGCTCGAAGGTTTGCTCTGTTTAATTTTTCTGCTATTCCTGGTTTTCCTAATGTTGTCCACTCTATGGATGAATGGGGCGATTATTTGCCCAGATTTAGAGAGCGTGAAGAGGATAACCCTACTCAGCACCTCAGTGAGTTTCATGAACTCATGCGTCAGTGGGAGATACATCATGAGGATGTGTTACTGAAGATATTCATGTTCTCGTTAGCAGGGGATGCGCGTAAATGGTACCATTCTTTACCCCCTGCTAGCATTTCTTCACTCCATGGATTCCATGCAGCTTTCACCACCTATTGTCAGAGGCTGTACCCCCTTGAGTTAATTTGTCATAATTGTTGTAAGGGATACCACAATTCTATACAAGAGAAAGTTGTTTCTGACGTAAGCTGTGGGGAGGATCCTGATGACCTGGATCAGGAATCAGTCATTTCTCCTTCCCATTCGTCTGCTTCGGGCGAAGTTATGGAACTGATAAAATCTATCATTGCCATATTTGACAGGTGGGAAGCTGAACAATGCGTTGAGGATTGCCCACCCTTTGAAGCAGAGGCCCTTAGCAGCTCTACTGAGGGTGATAATGGAAAAAGCTTTCCCACGAGTCTTGTTTATGGTCATTATGAATCTGACCCATGGGAGAGCCAAGAAGAAGAAATCCTCCCAGATATGATAATGTCTGATGAGGGCTGTAAGGATAGAAGACTAGGGGAGGAAGTTTCTCTGAGTGAACTAATGATATCTCTCATTGCCCAACATGCAAGGTTAAAATCTGAGGACAATGGGGAGGATTTTCCAGTCTCTGAGGCAGATGTTCTAGATGGCTCTCTCGAGGAGAATATTGAAGATCCCGTAAGCGCATTAACATCTGTCCCCGATGAGCTCGCTGTCTCAGAACAAAACGATGAAGTGGTAGTTGGGGAAGAGGACTGTTCTTTTTTTCTTCACGAGATTTCCCATGATGTATTTACATTTGGGATTGGAAAGGAGGATCTGGAGATCGTTCCTTTTTTGCAAGATGAAGAAGTCTGGTGCTCACCCAGCTTTAACGACTATTCAGTTGAAGAGCAACAGATCCCCACATCATAGATTGATGACCTAGGTAGCAACCAGCCCGTGTATGACAGCTATGAATCAGGTTCTGAGCTGGACACCCAGAACTTCCAAGAGAAGACTGCAGAGCCTTCTCGTCTGTTCACAAATGAAATATAATGCGAGGAAATCAGCCCCCCTGAGCAACAAATTGAAAAGCAGAGCTTTCCCACAGGTCCTATCTATGATGATTACGACTCTGACCCTTGGGAGAGCCAAGAAGAGGCATCAGAAGAACCAGAGGAGTAGTTGAAGATGCAGTTTACAGACTGCGCAGAGCCAGTCAGTGAGCAGTCACCACCTGAGATCAACGAGCCTACTTCAGTTATTCACCCACCTGTGGTTATCAGAGACATTCGGCCTTGTGTGAACAACTATGTAGTAGAAGAAGCTGTATTTCGCCAATTCCTTGGAAATGGCCACTCATTCGGTGACCCTATCAACAAATACATGGAGTGGCATTTCCCCTATGCCTTGGAGCCGCCCTATTTCATCTCAACTCCAGCCTGTAAGGAGGAGTTGAAGAGTGTAGCCATTCTGCTGTCACGGTTACACCATCTGCTGGTGATCATCGACAGAAGGAAGGAGCTTCTATCCAGGAAGCTGCTTGAATGGCTATGGTGGAAGTTCTCTTTCACCTAGCCCATGTAAAATATTTTATTAGTTTAGGATTGTGTATAAATAAGCTACTTGAGCATGTAGCTTTATTTTGTTACTTTTATTTTTGGGCCTGTATTTTCAGTAGCGGGATGTTTTCAGCATGACTCCATAGCCCAACAACAAGGCACTGAAGCTGCAGAATGAGTTCTTAGAGCATCACAGGGACGACTCTATCCCCCATGGAGCCTAATGTTAGCAACATTTCTTATCTTCGGCATCGGGATACACAAGTCTACAGATTGCTCGAGGATCACCCAAGCGCAGCGCATAAAAGAAGTCCTTTTCGGACTTAAAATCAAGCAAGCAGGCATTACATCCTTCAGAGGGAAAGATCCAGCGACAAAGCAGAACAACGGTTGATGGGAAATCGCAGATTAACGAAATCGCGCCAAGTATAGCACGAAAATTCTTTCAAGGGGGATCAATCGTGATCAGTATAAGTGTGATAGTATTTTCTCGAACTCAGGATTCGGGAGTTCGAAGGGTCGATCCTGTCTTTTGGTTGCGCGAGATTGCGGGTTGCAAAAAGTGCCTGGAGGGGGTCAACCTTCGTTGACCATCGCGTCTCGGGGCCTCGCGGAGGGAGAATGACAAGATTCAGTACTTCCACTCGCGAAGTCACGAGTTGCGAGAGGCGTTAGTACTTGGGCCTTAGCCGACGGTTACATGTGGAGAGTGCTGACCAGAAGAGGAGCCCTGTCCGTATCGCCATCTCGAAAAGCGGGAGTTGAAGAAGAGGAACCAAGGGTCTTGGACTCGCGAATCGCGAGATGAAAAGCACTTTTAATAATGGGCCCACAGTATCGTCGAAAATGTTCCGGGCCGTCCGATCAAAAGAGGGGTACGTGATGCGCGATTAAGTTCTCTCGCCCCTTCGCCCATTGCAACTTTGAAACGTAAGAAGCAACTCCATCTTTCCCCGAAGCACGAAATAGCGAGAGCGTCCAGGACCTGGGGCCCACATCATTGTCGGGAGAGTTCAGGACCGTCAGATCCAGAGGGCACGTGGCACCAGATTAGGCTGTCTCGGCGTTTCGCTCATCGTGATTCCAAGAAGAAAGGATTAACTCCTTCCGTTCGCGAACGCCGAAAGCGCTTTGGGATAAGCACGCGGTCACAACCCATGGTCACTTGTGAAGGAAAAAGCTGTTCAGGAAGGGCCGAAGACGCCATGCATGATTCACAGAAGGAAGTGCCACGACCTCCAAGTGTCGTTTGATCCGATCTCGGTCCTGGCTTTCGCTTGAAGTAAATGAAGGCGAGAAAGGGTGGTTGAAGCCTCTCATCATTCATTAAATGCGAAGGATGTAAGGCCCAACAAGCAGACTGCTCGAGAGAGTCCTGTGTTCTCATTTCTTTTCAGAGAAGCCATGTCGAAGTCCTCGATTAGACAGAGAAGTCTGCGCACACCATTTTGGCCTTTAATGTTTCAGCTACTTCCCCTGCAAAGTCCACGCGAAGTTATGGAAACGTCTGACGAAGGACTTCCGCCCGAATATTGATTGAAGAAGCGCTACGCCTTGGAGGGCGAGCGCACCTCTGTTGGGAAAATCCGCCCAAGTATATGTACTCAATTTTGGTATTTTTGAAGGGATCGATGGTAGAGCGAAGCTCCCGACTGTAAAGTTTTAACAACCATTCTAGTTCTCTGGGTTGTGCATCTGTGTTTGAGATTTCTTGTTTTATGACAAACAATTTTCCTTTTCCATCTATGTTTTCGTCTAATACCAGAGGATTCATGATCGAATGCTTCGCATGAATTAGCACAGTTATGTTATGATAAATGATTTGTTGTTGCATTACTGTCTTTTCTGGTTCCCTGCATTTGGGTGTAAGAAGATCTTGCCTTTGGATGCTTTCTCTCACATTCTGTTAGAAACCTGATGTTTATAACAGTCCCCTGCACTCTTCTCATACAAGTCTTCCCCCTACTCACCCTTATTACAACTCACTGTTTGAATTTTATCAAGACCTCACTCGTCCATGCATACCTGGCCTAGTTTCAGAGTTGAGACGATATTGTTCCGAGTTTACTTCCATTTGATCACCCCTTTATAAACAAATCGTGACATTAAACTGATGGGTGTCGGGCTCTGCTCCTGCAAGCAATCCAGGAGTGACTTCCGACGCCAACAGATAGTTTCTCCAAAATAGAATGGAATGATGAGGATATGATCTCCTAAGATCCCTCCACGTTGAATACCAATGATCTAGAAGATCCAATTCGATCTCTAGTTGTTATGTGATGTCCTCTCTAGCATAATGCACCCTCATTGGTTGTAGGTGGCCAAGAATTCGACCTCCAAGAAGATGACCTATGAATCACTGAAACCAAATGCCAAAAGATAGATCGGGGGATAGGAAACCCCTATGATGAATCTCCAAGTTGCTGGGAGTGATCTCCCACTCCAAATCACTAGATCCACTGAGAATAGTGCACCCTCCTGAAGAGAAAACTAGCCCAACTCCACAAATAAATAAATGTGAACTCCAAACTACACAAGTGAGCTACAAACCTGTATATATGAAGGTATATTATCAAGGGAAGTGATCCCTTGGAAGATTCATGCAGATCTGAACCCTCCAACTGTATATCTCTAAAGACAGATGCACCCTCCTTCTGGAAACTTGCACCACTAAGAGCAATGGTGAATATAGCATGAAAATCCTCCACACATAGTGAGAAAAGGTGCCATGATGATATCCAACACTCCTGAAGTGAGATTTATCTCAGATCCAGTGTCTACAATCCACCATGAACTCCTCTCTCATGAACAATGCGCCCTAGCTCTGTAGAAGATCTCCAAAACTATGCCCTACTTCCTCAACCGCTCCTGGAATTGAATAGAAACTGATGTAGAATGGTGAGGGAGGAATATTTCACCTCCTTGGCCAAACTTAGATCAGGAAAGGTGGGATGTTTCACCACCGAGCTGATCTCTAGGGTTTGTTCAGTCAAAACCCTCAAAACCCCCAAGTATCATGGACTCTCTAGCAAGAAGACATACATCAAAATGATAATCAACATAATGAGAGAATAGAGGCCCCTATATCTCTTTTATACCCATGTTCATCTTTTCTCTCCAAATTACTTTTACTTTATTTTTATTATTCCTTAATTAAATCACTTTATTAATTAATTAACCTTTTTACCTCTAAAAAGTGATTTATTCATCCTTATGGCTTCTTCGGCCACTGGAAGTCACTTCTCATCATCTTATCCTGTAGTGCTCTTCCTCCCGATTTTGATAAGATATTACACTAAGAGGTTTATCAAAGTATTATGCCCAAAATGATCTCCTTAGTGAATTTAATTAAAATATGCTCCATAATAACTCAAAATTATGGAAATTGTCGGAATGCAACGAAACCAAAGACAAGCTATGCGGAATGGATCCTGATGATGAAATATGATGAGCGATGCAAATTGGGCCCAATAAAACCCCTCAATATCTCTCGAACTCACTATCACCCCCATCTGGCTACTCTAGTAGGCATCCCACTCTGTAATATAGAAACATCCAAAAATGGGGACATTACATTGGGCAAGTTGTTTGTTGATTTCTTTGAGTAGAAGTCGTTGTTGTAGCAACCTTTTTCTACAGCCAATTGGCTGCCCTAATATACTTCTGATAACATAATTTTGCAACCTTATCTTACCATCAAAGTTTGTTCTTAAGCATTGGAATATTATCTACTTGTTTAGTGCTCGATTATCCAATAAATATTTGATGCTTTTGATTGTTAATTTTGCAGTTAACAACTCTTTTCATTGTTGATATCTATATATATTTGTTTACTGCTGCAATTTAGGACAACAAGCTTCACTTTCTTGTCCCTTTGATTATTTGGTTGGTATCTCGATAAATTGTCTTGTCTCGGGCAGGTTCAACACTTTCTTGCAGGTACACTACATTTTGGCAACCTCCCTTCGTCAACAAGACTCATTTCCAAGTATCTTTTCACTTCCAAACTTGACCTTTAGGGGTTTCACTTACCATTACTCCATTTTCCATCTCAATCCCCCTAGGGTCACTAGGATTCCCCCTTTATGGTGACTTATCATCACTAAAGCGAGGGGAGTATATATCTAAGGTGATAGTGGGTAGCTACTCCCATAGTTTTCTCACATTTGTGGATTTTTTCAGGCTTTGCCCAACCTACAGTGTGTGCGATAACAATTACAATCTGGGAAATTTCTAAGGTTGATGGCTCCAAGGCCAAGTCTTTTAAGGAAATTGTTGAAGTAGAGAAAAATTATTTTAAAAATCTATTCAAATACCTTGAAGCTGCAAATATTGGAGAAATTGAGAATCATCAGGTTTTTTCCTAGGCTAATTAATGAAGAAATGAATAACGTTTTGGAAGGAAAGGTGAGAAAAGAAGAATTAAAAGCAGTATTAGCTTCTTTTAAAAAGGCTAAAACCCCAAGGCTTGATGGATGGTTTGCATAATTTTTCCTACATTTTTATGACTTGTTGGAAGGTGATCTATGGACAATAGTGGAAGAATCCAAACAATCTAGGAAAATATTAGGAGCATTATATTCCACATTTATATCCCTTATCCCAAAGAAAAAAGATCCAACATCTTTTGAAGATTTTAGGCCAATTTATTTATGCAACTTTGTTTATAAAATCATTTCAAAAATTATTGCTAACAGACTTAAAAGTATTCTATATGTTATTTCATATGAACAATTTTTATTTCTTTTCAATAGGTAAATCCATGATGTTATAGAAATAGCGTAGGAAAGAATGCATACAATAAATATTCATAAAAATCCAACAATGGTGATGAAAATTGACCTAGCCAAAGCATATGACAAAGTGTACTAGTCACGCCTCATGTTGCTTCTTCTTCGAATAGGGATAAATGTGTAGACTATTAATTGGATCACGGGGTGCTTGACATCAACATCTTATGCTATTCTCATAAATGGTTCTCTATCAGGGTTTTTCAATTCTTCAAGGGGATTCAGAAAAGGATGTCCCTTATCACCCTTTTTATTTTTTCTAGTAGTTGAAGGCTTAAGCATGTTGGTAAAAGATGCAAAGAGCATAGGAGAAATAAAAGGGATCAAAATCTCAAAGTTAATGGTGATCTCACACTTGTGTTAGTAGATGATGTATTGATTTTTAGACAAGGCACAAGTAGGGCACTGGAAAGCATGAAGGTCTTGGGAATACACTATAAAGCTACAAGAATGGAAGTTGAGATGTCAAAGTCATTAATGATGTTCAATGAAGTGGATGTAGAGGTAAAACTACAAATTTTAACTATGTTCCCTATGGGTTCTGTGGAAATGGATGAAGGTGCAAAGTGAAGCTAATGGCTTTAAATTAAAACCTAATGATTATAAATATGGTGATTGGGTGTGGTTGTATAATAAAATAGAAGCAAAAATTTCAATATGGTGTAACAAATGGTTATCTAAAGGAAGTAGATTAGTTTTGATCAAGTTCCTCTTAGACAGTATTCATGTGTATTGGATATCCATAGCTCATATCCCAAAAGCAATATTGGATAAAATGAGGAAAAAGTGTTTTATCTTTCTATGGACAAGGAAAAAAGAAAAGAAAAAGGAATCCATTTGGTTAAATGGTCAAGACTAGCAAATCTAAAGGAAGAAGGTGGTTGGGGTTTGAAAAATATCTATGTCTTTAGCTTGGTTCTAGCTGCAAGATGCATATGGAGGCTAATCTGTAACAAAGGACTATGGGGAAAAGTTGTGAAGTCTAAGTACTTAAAGGGTAAATCAATGGAAGAATGGTTCAAATCATAAAAGAAAACATTTCAAGGTCCTACAGTGATCTGGAAAGATTTGGATAGGGTAGTTCCCTTAATAGGTAAATGGGTAGCATGGAAAGTAGGAAAAGGAAGCAAAGTGAGGGTTGGTGAAGATCCCTAGAATGGGTGTAAAGGGAAATTTACGTTATCAAAATCTCTCATAAATTATTTTCATAAATTGAGGATATTTTCACTAAAAGAGGCATCAAGTCCTAATGGATCAAATACATGGACTCAAAGATGGAAATTGGCAATGACATTGAATCAACAAGGATAAAAAGAAAAGGAATGGACCCATTATATAAGTTTGTTAAAACATAATGTTATTAATCTTTCAAATTAGGAGGATCTTATTAAATGGTCTGAAAACAAAGGAACATGACAATACACAACCAAACTAGGCTATTCAACAAAAATGGAGGAATTTCAGTGAGAAGAAAGTGTTAGGTGGTGGAAGATAGTGTGGAGATTAGAATTTCTTCTCGAATCCAAAAAAATTCTTTGGCTTGCATTGGCAAATAAAATTCTTACATGGGACAATAGACAAAAGAGGAATTGACATGGACTTGGCAGGTGCATATTGTGTAAAGGTAATGAAGAAATGGTAGACCATATATTTGTTACATGTTCTTTCTCTAGTGTTGTTCAGAATGAAGTGTTACAAACCTCCTTTGAAACAAATAAATGGGAATACTTGACTTTCACAAATTGTCTATTTTCACAGATAAAATACAAATTTGAAAAATCCTTCAAGGCTTTTCCTTGCTTTGTGATTTGGGGGATTTGGAGAATTTGGCTCCCAAGAAATAACATGATTTTCCAAGGCTTGGATACGAATCTAGATCAAGTAGCACATAAAATTACGTTATCTTTCAAGGGTCCTTAGAATCCTTTAAAAGAAAAACCTTAGAGAATTTTAAAGGAACCTTGTATTGATGATGAAAAAGCAATGGTTTTTTTTTTATGGAGCTTGTCAAGGTGTCACAGCGATATGTGGAGCAAGGGTTGTTATGATTTTAGAGGATTCCCATTATTTTCTCATGAAGTATGGTGTAGATCAAGGAACTAACAATAGCGCTGAGTTTTATGCTCTTTGGATTTTGTTGAAGATAGCAACAGAAAAGGGTCTAAAAAAATTGCAGGTTTTGGTGACTTTAAAATCTTGATGGATTGGGATAATAGTAGATGAAGGATAGATAGCACTATGTTAGATCTAATAACGAATCAATTTTTGGATGTAAAACAACAATTCAATGATATGTCTTTTGTTCATCTACAAAGAATTCAACATGAGATAATCATTTCTTTAAAGTAGTTGCGTCTTTACAGGAGGGTTCCCTATATGTACAAGAATTTAGAGGAGGGGATCATATTTCTATCCTAGAAAATTTTGTATATTAACTCAAGAAGCTAATAGGATCGTTGTGATATCTATTGTTATTTTAACGTGAGCTAATAATTTATCTAAAGTAGTTGTCTTTACAGGAGGGTTCCCTATATGTACAAGAATTTAGAGAAGGGGCTCAAATTTCTATCCTAGAAAATTTTGTATATTAACTCAAGAAGCTAATAGGATAGATGTGATATCTATTGTTATTTCATGTTTTGTTTGATGGAGAAGGCCATATATGATCTTTTAAGGTTTCCTTTTTGGACAAGGATGACTTTATATAGGTAGATATAGATTTGATAAATATTTTGATGGTGTTGTTCTTTTTTCATAAGTACATGTTATAGGGCCTTCTAAGATTTCTCAATGTATATTCTAATTTCACACTCAAACTATTGAATATAATAATTTTTTTCTTCAAAAAAAACCCATGAAAACATAGGACCTTTAAGAACCTCCATTATATTAATAGTGGAATAAAGGTGGTAGTATTATTGAGTACATATAGGGCTCATGGCTTCAAACCATAGATGCAAAATTATTGAAACATGAATGTAGCAATAGAATGACATAATCACGCATAGCTCCATCTCCCTTAGATTACACACACACACACACACACGCACACACGCACACACACACACACACACACATGCTTCCACAAGGTCAGTGATCAGATTTCTAGAAACATTGGGAAAAGGGACAATTTTCATCCACTTAGTCGATATGGATCCTTGTTTTTAATCTTGCGCACGAAGGTCAATATTTAGATCATTCTACCTCTTACAAGGTACGTGGTTGCTTCAAAACTCAACCTCGAGAAGGATCTTCCCACCAAGCACCCCTTATTATGGACCATTGATCATCTTTTGTGGTGAAAAGAGAAATCATGTTGTCTAAGGTCCGCATCTTGCCTCATGTAAATTAGGATTTAAAGTAAAATCAAAATCGTAAAGTTTCAAAACTAATTGGTAATCTAATTTTACCCATAATAACTTACTTGCATGTAGAGAATCTTCCGAACAAATTCTCCCTAATGTAACCATTAGTTTTACATGTCTTAATGATGCAATTTATTTTTCTCTTAAGAGGATCAATCCTTGATATTATAATGCATTCATGTTTGATTTTCTTTTCCTTCAAAGGATCTATAAAACAAGCATTGTAAATTGGTTGATACATTTAGTTATATGAAGTTATCATTCACATCATGTCATACCAAGCCTGTGTTCATATTAGTAATTACTTCATCAACAACTACCGAATCTATAATACTATTTTGGAATGTCTATTATTTTTCGCACTAACAAATTGTGTATTCTAGACTTGTTTAAAAGGCTAAACAATACAATAGTGTGCCAAAATGGGTAATTTTACCTTGTCAAATCTAGTGTCAGTTGGGATGAGGAAATTGATTTCATGGAAGTCTTATTATTTGGCTCTCTATTTTCTCAATTTGATGGTTATTTTGAATTTCATTGTTATTTTCTGTACAGATTTTGGAGACACCTAGTTTGTTGGAAGAAAGTTCTATTGGGGAAAAGAAGAATATTTTCGACCATGAACAACCTAAAGTTGCACCTAATGACTCTTGTTGTTAATTTTAATATTTAAATTTCAACAATCATGAGATCACCCCAAACATGGAACCATAAATCACTATTATAACTATTTTTATGTTTATAGTGAGCTTGTTGATACTACTCTAGGAAAAACATAACAAATTTAGGTAACCCATATTGTATTTTCATCAAATTTAATGTTGGAATAATAAAGTTCAAGTTTCTAATATTGTGTTCTATA
>ML810735.1:102666-119238 GCA_009831015.1 Picea engelmannii | reverse complement strand
TGATCCTTTCCCAAACCCTTTCCTCAATTTTAATTATTGCAACCCCACCCTTCCATTTTCATCTAGTGCGTGGAGTCTTGACCTAAGCAGACCCTAAACACCCTTCTTATTTCTGTAGGTTGGATGAGGTATTCCTAACCATGCTTGTGTTTGTAGAAAAAACTAAGTTTAGAAATTTGTTTAGTAACTCTCTGAGCATATCGGAGAATTTTCTACTAACTTCTTCGATATGCTCAAAAGAGTTAGTATTTTCTCCTCCGAACACCTTTGAAACAATTGGAAGAAACTCCTCCAATCATATCGGAGGATTTGATATTAACTCCTCTGATACGATCGAAGGAGTTCTCTATAATATCTCTGAGAACCCCAAGGCTGCTTGTGACTCTTCTGATGTTGTTGAGAGGGGTTACTATTAACTCCTCCAAGAAGTTACTATGAACTCCTCTAAACCTCTTAGAGGAGTTTCTATTATGATTTTCATTTAAAGAATTGTTTTGTTTTATCAGGTTAATGCCCAATTATTTCACCCTCAGAGTCTCAATAGGAAATTGATTACTATTTGGAATATATGAGGAACAACATGTCTTGAATAGTTTTTATTAATTCTTATGATAGTTGTTATCACTCCAGGAAACTCTCTTAGGTTTTATCTCAGAGATGCTTGGTAACTTAATTACTTTTGCAATGGTTTTCTCAATAAGGGGTAATGTTTGGATCAAGATGAATATCTAGCTCACTGGATTGTATCCTCAAGACAGTATAGGTATAATCAAACAGTATAAGGCCTTCAAGAGTAATTATCAGATAGGTTGTGAATCAAATGGATAAAGAAACTAATCTATCAACCAAAACATACATAAAGAAATATATATGATGGGTCAATAAACTAGCAGTGAATGCTCATGATCCGTGCTTAATAATCAAAGGTAATATCTCAGTCACCATAGAATATTAAACAGAGACAAAGAATAACATTCAACTCATAAGTATAGAACATAGATGAAAAGGAAGTCTGACAATAACAATGAAGGAAACTTGCAAGCTGAATATATTTAAGAAAATGTCTGTATCACAATAGCAGTATGGTTTAGAACCCAAAATCGAACCCCGGTTCCTCCAATGTTCTTGGCTTTATAGCCTTTACAAACAGTATCCAGATCCTAGGATACTGGATCGAATTTACCAAAAATAGAAAATCAATAACTGACCCAAGAAAATAGGCAGAGATCCTATAAAATAGGTCAATTCTTGATCTTAGGTGATAGTCATGTCCTTCAAACTCTTCATCAGGTGTAGTAAGCCTTCTAAGGCTGATGGATCTTCATAAAATATGAGAGAAGTCGAAAATGCCACCTGTTGGCAACAAAACTGTTTTTTCCCATAAAATAGCTAACCAATTTGGCCTTTCCGCCTTGTTGGGCATATCCAAAATCGAAACAAACTCTTGATAATGATGTCTTTAATTATTATCTATCGATTGGAACTATTCTTGATGCATTTGGATAAGAAAAACTTGGATCTGTGAAAAAACAATACCTTTCTTCCCTATCAGTGCTTTCGGTGGTTAGAATAGACAAACTCTGGGCCGGTTAGCTACCAAAATCTCGGATTTCGATGGCTAATGAATAGTTGAAATGTTCACCTAAGTCACCGAAAGTTGTGTCTTAGTGAAAATTAACAAAATTTCACAATACCTTTTGTCTTAGCTTTAAACACCTTATGGTTGATGGACTGAAGCCTCTGCATCTTCATCAATTTCTGGAATGACTGTAGGATTGTTGGTTGCCTCTGGATCATTCAGATGGATGGTTGCATTTGCTAAGGTTTCAATATTAGCAGGTGTTTGACTCTGGGGTCTTGAGGACCTAGCTTGTAACCTTAATGACCTGACCTTTTTCTTCAAATGCATAGATACTCTCCACAGACTGTTGTAGTCTTTTACAATCTTCTTCTTCTTTTGTACTTTCATGTGCCAATCTTTCTAAGGTTTCATTGGTCTCTACAAAATTCTTTGATAGAATTTCATATCTGGTTTTAATTACCCTCTCTAGCACTTCCTGTTGCTCTATCTTCTCTCTGAGTTTTTTAATCTTCTTTGATCTGTTTTTCTTTGACTTTCTAGATGAGGCCTCTGCAGCTTGCATTTCATGCTCCTCTTTGGGTGTAGGTGATGGAAGATCTTCATACCTCGTTGTGAATGGATTTACATACATTGTATCTTCATGCCCTGTGGTAGCTAGATCTTCATGCCCTGTTTCAACTTGGTTCTCTTCATGCCCTGTTTCAACTTGGTGCTCTTCCTCCTCTGAGTCTGTATAGGGGAGATTAAGAATCCTCTTGTTTACTGGGGGTTCTTCTGCATTATCTGCCTCACTGCTAAAATTTAGTTTCTTCTTAGTTTTTTTAGGCTTAGAAGATGGAGAGGGATGATCAACTAGAACTGGAGAGATGGATCTCCTCCTCTTCTTTCCACTTCTGGGAGTAGAAGACTTCCTTGAAGAAGGACTCTTCTTGTCTTCTGGTTGTACATCAGTCTGAAATTCATTCCAAAACAAGAAGTAATTCCATTCTTTGTTCCTTCTTTGTAGCAGCTCACAAACCAAAATCTTAATCAAACCATGATGAGATAATCAGCCTGCAACTTTGCTTGTCTTTGCCTTGACTTGATGAGCCATCTTAGTCAAGCTTCTATGAAGGTAATAGGGTAGACTGAGTGGGCTTCTACTAGTGAAATGGTTCATGAGTTTAAAATGGTAGATCATCACCCTATTATATCTACCTTCACAAGTTATATAAACAAGAATGGATTTTAATAAATGTTTCCATTTCTCTTCAAGAAAAGACATAGGAATGTCTTTCTTCCATACCAAACACTTGTTCTCTGGTTTCAAGTAGGACCTAAATTCAACATCCTTTGTGACAGTGGTTTTGAACCAGTTTTCTCTTGTCCTGGGAAGTTTTTTCACCTCAGCTATGAGGGATTCATCCACCTGGAATTCATCTTGACTGATGATTTCTTTTCTTCCATCGAAAGTCAAAGAAAAATATTCTTCCATCAGCTGGTGAGAGCTTTGCAATTTTCGACAAAATTTGTAGCAACTTGCGTCCCTGAAAAGTTTACATATCTCCAGGTGAGATTCCAAGTAACTAATATCATCAAGCTCCTTCCTCAGAGCTCGTCCTCCCTTCTTCATTTGTTGAAATGTTCCTGTACACCTACAATTGAAAAATCGAGCTTGGACAAAAACTACACCACGTAGAATTAGGAGGGTTTGGCTCGGCTGCGACAAAGATGAGAAGTATGGGGTATGCATTAAGGAGTGTTACTGATTACAAGGGATGCAAAAGAGCGTCTTAAGATTTGAAACAATCATGATGGGTAACTAAATGATGGGAAGTACACAGCCACGTGATTTGATGAAACAACAACTTGAAAAGATTCGATATATCACACAGAGATGAGATCCAAATCTCTAAATGGTTTTCCTCCTATCTTTTCAATGGCCAATTGCAATTATAAAACCTCAATCCTGACGGTTTAGGCGTGTGAAAGGACGTTCTGACTCATTCCAAGCTCCTGCGATTTCGGTGGCTAAAATAGCCCCGAATTTCTCGTTTAAGCTGCCGAAAGCTAAGGCTTTCAGTGGCTTAGAAGCGCTTTTGGAGAAGCACTTAACCAACGAAACCTATGATTTGACCTTTTTGAAATAAAAACCAAAACCAATGTTTTTCAAAATTTATTACAAACATAAGGCTCTCAAAAATGAACCTTAAAAAATTTAGAAAAGTATTTTTCAATGAGTTCCTATCATCTAAATGAACGAAATTGACTGTGTTATTTTAGGAGATAACAATAGCTTTAATCATTCAAGCTATTTTTTTAAATAACATGCTCCAAATTTATTTTGTCTGTAGATTCAGACATGTAACCATGAAAGAAAACAACAATGAAGTCACTAGGGTTTGAACCATCTAGAAGTTCCCAGCAGACAATAGATACAGAAAGTGTTAGGACCGTATATGACGATACATCAGGACTTATGGACAAAGAATGAGAGAATTTGAAATCGGGGGAAGTCTATTACATGTTCAAGAAATCAAACTTCTCTATAGAAGCAGAGGACCCAGGTTAACTCCAATCATTTAAGAACATCAGAAAATCAGGAATTTTCAGGGTGGCGACACATCCAACAGTATTCCCTTGTGCAAATTTCATCTCTTGGATTTTGAAGAAAGCAGACGTATATAGTAGGTATATATTTAATGCAAGGAAGGAGTCAATAGCTTCATTTAGGCCAGATGATTTAGCCAAGTGTTATCATATTGAGGCTGGAAACAAAAGGCTAGATGGTCAACTCCTTAGTGAGTTAGAGCTCACACCAAAGGATTTGTTTTTCCACTTGGTATAAAGAAGATAAGCAGTTCAAATATCGACCCAAGAGTCCATATCCCACAACCAATCTAAGAAGACCTTACCAGTATATGGTAGCCATGTTGTGCAGGTTGTATGGGGAACCAAACGCAACATACTTTTCTTTGTCATATATGCCATTAATTTATTTTTGTATAGATGTAGGGGCCTCATTCAATTGGGCAGACATATTGTCTGATAATCTTAAAAATTCAATTTCAACTATTACACAAGCACAATCGGGTAGCCTCCCCATATTCCATATGTCTTCATACCTTTTAGACATAATGTGCATCGCTTACAAACACCCGAACATGGGATGGATTTGGTTACCAACTGATGCTTGTATCCATATTTACTGCAAAGCGCTTTGGGAGCACAAATACTGAACATATTGTCAAAGGATCTGTGAACACTTCCTTGCCCCACTATACAAGTTCATTTTTTGCACCTCCCCACCTTGTATGATCGACAAAGCCATAGCAGTTATAAGGAGGATTGGGGATTGGTATCTAAAGGAACATGGTACATATATCAACATATATGATGCAATGAAACCACCTCATATACTTCCTAGGTTCATCCCATATGTAATGTCCCGTTTTTCCTAGGCAGTCGGGATACCGTGATGGTTTATACAGTTTTCTGTAAACCATTAGATGGATGAGCTAGGGAAATGATACTGGTAAAGTCACTTTCGAATTATAAAGTGAAAACTTAGGAAAAGTGAGTTTATTATTATTAAACCCCTCTTTGAGGGTCTTTCTCTCCAATTAATAATTAAATGAATATTTTAATGGAGAAAAGGACAAGTGAATAAATAAAAGGACGATTGAAGGGGGAAAAGGATTATCGACTATTCATTTAAAAAATTGAGTTGGGAGAAGAGCTCGGTGAGAAAACGAGGGTTTCAGCGGGAAACCCATTCGGCACCTCGGATTCGGCAGTGAAACTATCTGCCCTAGCCGTGGAATCTCGGATTCGACAGTGAAACTATCTGCCGAAGCCGTGGAATTGGAGAAGCCATTCAGGATTTTCATTTGCAGAGATTTGGCATCGTGAGTTGAAGCATTTCATCGAAGAAGGCATTTTGCTTGCATATCGAGTAAGAAGGGGCATTTCTTCTGTGGCACGATTTGACATTTTGGACATTCCTTTGAGTTAGACGCCTCCATCATTTGTTGTTGCGTGTTATCCGTTGGATATGAGTTGAAGCTTCCCCAAATCGTGGTTGTTCTTTGTTGGAGCGTGGGCTTCCTATTGTGATCCCTATGGATCGATTTTTCCTTAGAGCTGGGCGCATATCTCTTTAATATGGACATTTCCCTTGGAGCTGAGCGAACTTCTCTTCCTTTATATATTGAAGAGTGTTGTTGGTCATTTTTTCCTTGGAGGTTGCATGCTCCTTGAGAGGTCATGTTCTTCTGCTAGAGACTGCGTGTTCTTTCCTGGCTGCGTGGGGGTCAAGAAAGGTTGTTGCGGGGCGTCTTCACCTTGCTGCTAGTTGACTTCCCTTTTGGGATTATCTCTTGCAAATGGAGGGGCGTTGAGAGCTGCCATATCACCCAAACGGTTGGCAGAACCATCATCACATGACAATGCCTTATCTTAGCAGCTCGTGGGGGCATATTGGAGCCTTTCTGTATGGTTGTGTATGAATGTAGTCACCAAACTTTTCTATAACATACCTCTCCCTCATCTTTGAGTTGTACTCCTACTTCTAATTGTTTTTTATTGCTACTGCATTGATATTAAATAAAAATACAGCCATTGTTTAGTGAGTTGGTTCCTCTAAATGTGAATGATTTTCATCATAATTTTATGGGTTTGGCTTGAAATCAAAATAACACATTTGGCACTTCATTGGGGAGTCATAAGGGGCTAGAAAACCACTAGACACCCAACAAAACCAATAAACACATCGTTTTCCGATCAAATTTTCACCTACAGCCATAAACTCAGAAGCATGCAAATTGTTTGACAAAAGTCCAACATCAGAATTTGAAGGATTTTCCTACATTTCCAACTTAGAATATTTCACTGGTATCAGAGCATGTTCTTGGCCAACTGTGGGCGACATTGATGTCTGAGGAAGGGCTGCAGAACATCACTTATAGGCGCAGGAGGTACAGAAGCATAGAGGGCAGAGAAGAAGAGATAGAGGGTACTCCAAGGAAAAATGCAAATCTGCCAGAGGACAGAGAGGATGGTTTGTTCAGAGGGATTATGAAAGCCTTACAGGACATTGCAGAGGGCCAGAGAGAGACCCGAGAGTTCATGGGAAGAATCACAGGTTATGCTCTAGGGAGCAAGCATGGTGAAGAAAAGGGGGAGAGCAGCCAGAGAGGGCAGATGGAAGAAGGGGGAAACACACACAGACCTCATGTTGAGGTGATCACCTCTAGGACCGACCCTCAGAACTGCCCTCATGACTATAGTGAGATTCCTAGATCTACCATGCCAAAGTTCTTAGGACCACTGGAGACAGGCACGGGAGGGCAGGTAGAGCAGGATGAGCCATTAGCAGCATATTTTTAGGAGTATAAGGCCATGGATTCAGAGTTGAGAAAAGCTATGAAATTTGTTGAGTTTTGTAGCTTCAAGGGGAGAAATAGGCCGAGGTTATTCAACAGGGGTCCCACGCAGAGCTACGAGCTACAGTTCACAGTGGGCAATCTCACTCTACCATACTTCGATGGGACGTCAAAGTGCACGACATGAGCTTGGGTGCAGAAGCTCGACACGTAATTCCAGCTGAACCCCATGGCAGAGACAGATGCCATTAAGTTGGCTACATTACACTTGGAGGGTGAGGCACATGACTGGTGGTACCACGGGATGACCACTCTGGGTCATGCCCACATTGTCACCTATGCTGAGTTTACAGGTAGACTGGTGCACCGATTTGACAGACGAGATCCAGAGCTGTCTTTTAGAGACTTGGCACAGTTGAAACAGACTGGGTCGGCAGATGCATATATATCAGATTTTCAGAGGATATCAGTGATGGTCACCGATATCTTCGAGGCCCGTTTGATGATGTTGTTCACAGAGGGGCTAGCCGAGCCACTTCGAGGATGGGTGAAGGCTTACAAGTCTACTATGCTACAGGATGCAGTTGGCAGGTGAGAGACTTACAGGAGTCCGTACCTAAGACCAAGTTCACCCCGAGGCCGGACTTCCCTACGAAGTTCGATGACATGACACCACCACATAGGTATGGTACAGGATATCAACAGAGGGACTGGGCAGGACATCCACAGAGGGATTGAACAGGAAGGAATAGGATGGATGATGCTACTAGGCAGGATCTCAGGAGGAGGAAGCTGTGTTTCAGTTGCCATGAACCATGGGTACCAGGTCACAAGTGTGCAGGCAAATCCAAGGCACACTACATAGAGGTGTTTTCCGATATCAAGGATGATGAGGAAGAAGAGGAACAGGGACAGAAGGAGGATTCACCGACAACAGAGGCAGAGCAGACATCGATGGAAACATGAGGGGTTATAGCATCACTCTCCGTCATACCCAGATTTCACACCTTCAGGATGAGGGGAGGAGTGCAAGGACATCAAGTGACAGTTTTGGTCGATGGCGGGGCATCCCACAACTTTATAGACTCTTCGTTAGTGGAACGAAAGAGCATTTCCGTTGAGTCTTTTGAGGGTTTCTCAGTGGTCATACCAGGGGAGAACACACTAGATTGCACCAGGTACGTTCCACGGATGACATTGAACCTAGGAAACTACATGCTCACCGATGAATTCTACATGGTAAAGATACCTGACACCAATGTGGTGCTTTGGGTTCAATGGCTATACTCCCTGGGGAGGTACTCCACTAACTACCAAACTATGGAGATGGAGTTCTAGGGTCAGGACGGCAAGAGAGTGGTTCTGCGGGGCATGAATACGTATCCTCCTAAGGTCGTAACCGCGAAGAAGATGGAGGCAGTGATGAGATAGGATGACATTGCACGGGTTGCGGAGTTTCATATCTCAGTACAGAGGTCCAAGGGCGGGGAGCCCAATTGTCCGAGGGAGATACATGACTTGTTTCGGGAGCATAATGTCTTTGGTAATGTACCTTTAGGTAGGCCTCCCGATAGGGGATTCGAGTACATCAGTAAGTTAGAGGAGGGTATTCGAGCAGTGATTACCACTCCATATAGGCACCCCAGCGCCTATAGTGATGAGTTAGAGAGGCATCTCCAGGAGTGCGGAGTTCGCCAGGGGAATGAGGTGGAGCACACACATTTAGCCGGATCATTACAACCTTTTCATGATCAGGGGTGGGAAGGCATCCCCAAGGATTTCATCACCAAGTTACTGAAGATGCAAGGGAAGGATTGCATCTATGTCACGGTGGACCAACCCACCAAGCTTGCCCACTTCTCCACCATTCCTTTAGACTACTCAGCAGCGCAGGTGATCGAGTTATCTTTTAGGGAGATGTTTCGTTTACATGGGTGGCCTAAAGCCATCGTCAGTGGCAGGGATGGCAGATTCACGGGAAGTTTCTGGCAGGTGTTTTCTAGGTTGGTATGTACCAAGCTGACCTCGAGTACTAGTTACCACCCACCGATCGGCGAACAGATTGAGTTTGGGAACACTTGGGCGGAAGTGTATTTGCGGAACTTCATCGCAGGATAGCAGAGTGCTTGGGCGATATGGTTACATCTCCAGGAGTACTTTAATCCCACCACCTTTCACATGTCTGTCGGTATGACCCCTTTTCGGGCGCTATACGGCTATGAGGTATTGATTTTTGCAGACATAGCATGCGGTGACTGTAGAGTTCCTCAGGTTCGAGGTTGGTTACAGGACAGCCAGGACATCCTGAGAGCACTAAAGGAGAACCTGAGGGTGGTCTAGAGTTAGCGGAAGATGTATGGGGACAGGTACAGGACAGAGGGCACTTTTGAGGAGGTTGTTTCACAAGAGTCACCCCATTGGGATGATGAGGGGCGGGGAGCCACAAGCCCCGAAGAGATCCTGCAATTTCGAGGGTGGAAATTCCCTGATAGGGTAGTCAGGGAGTACTTGGTAAAATGGCAGGGTCTACCTGTGGAGGAGGATACTTGGGAAAACAAACAGGTGTTGCAGTTTCCAGGTTTGAAGTTGCTTGAGGACAAGAAAATTTGGGCAGGGAGGACTGTAATGTCTCGTTTTTCCTAGGTAGTCGGGATACCATGATGGTTTATACAGTTTTTTGTAAACCATTAGATGGATGAGCTAGGGAAACGATACTGGTAAAGTCACTTTCGAATTATAAAGTGAAAACTTAGGAAAAGTGAGTTTATTATTATTAAACCCCTCTTTGAGGGTATTTCTCTCCAATTAATAATTAAATGAATATTTTAATGGAGAAAAGGACAAGTGAATGAATAAAAGGACGATTGAAGGGGAAAAAGGATTATCGACTATTCATTTTAAAAATTGAGTTGGGAGAAGAGCTAGGTGAGCAAACGAGGGTTTCAGCGGGAAACCCATTCGGCACCTCAGATTCGGCAGTGAAACTATCTGCCCTAGCTGTGGAATCTCGAATTCGGCAGTGAAACTATCTGCCCAAGCCGTGGAATTGGAGAAGCCATTCAGGCTTTTCATTTGCAGAGATTTGGCATCGTGAGTTGAAGCATTTCATCGAAGAAGGCATTTTGTTTGCAGATCGAGTAATAAGGGGCATTTCTTATGTGGCATGATTTGACATTTTGGACATTCCTTTGAGTTAGATGCCTCCATCATTAGTTGTTGCGTGTTATCCATTGGATATGAGTTGAAGCTTCCCCAAATTGTGGTTGTTCTTTGTTGGAGCGTGGGCTTCCTATTGTGATCCCTGTGGATCGATTTTTCCTTAGAGTTGGGTGCATCTCTCTTTAATCTGGACATTTCCCTTGGAGCTGAGCAAACTTCTCTTCCTTTATATATTGAAGAGTGTTGCTGGTCGTTTTTTCCTTGGAGGTTGCATGCTCCTTGACAGGTCGTGTTCTTCTGCTGGAGACTGCATGTTATTTCCTGGCTGCGTGGGGGTCAAGAAAGGTTGTTGCAGGGTGTCTTCACCTTGCTGCTGGTCGATTTCCCTTTTTGGATTATCTCTTGCAAATGGAGGGGCGTTGAGAGCTTCCATATCACCCAAACGGTTGGAAGAACCATCATCACATGACAGTGCCTTCTCTTAGCAGCTCGTGGGGGCAGATTGGAGCCTTTTTGTATGGTTGTGTATGACTGTAGTCACCAAACTTTTCTATAACAGACCTCTCCCTCATATTTGAGAGGTACTCCTACTTCTAATTGTTTTTTATTTCTACTGCATTGATATTAAATAAAAATACAGCCATTGTTTAGTGAGTTGGTTCCTCTAAATGTGAATGATTTTCATCATAATTTTATGGGTTTGGTTTGAAATCAAAATAACACATTTGGCACTTCATTGGGGATTCATAAGGGACTAGAAAACCACTAGACAGGAAACAAAACCAATAAACACATCGTTGTCCGATCAAATTTTCACCTACAGCCATAAACTCAGAAGCATGCAAATTGTTTGACGAAAGTCCAACATCCGAATTTGAAGGATTTTCCTACATTTCCAACTTAGAATATTTCACCATATAAGCTTGTGCTTCAGGAAGTAGCGTATCAAACCATCATACATGGGGTCAGAGGAATGTTATATAGATCAAAGAAATCCATTTGGCCTCCATTTCCTCTTTACATTGGGAAATAATTCTTTGAAAACACCAAACAAGCCCAGATAGAAGTAGAAATATTTCTCTCCTACCATTTTGGAGAGGAAAGATTCATGAGACACAACTTCAAGAATATTGTCAAAGAGAATCTTCATAGCATGAGATTCCCTTACGAATACACCACCGAGTTTTGGGAAGAAGAAGGAGTACATCAAAATGCTAGAACCTATGATGAGGTTATTTTCAATAGGCGGGGTCAACCAAGAGGTAGGATCGTGAATGAAGAAGCTGCAAGAGAGGAATCCATAAAAGATACATAGAGAGATGAAGCTGGGAGATCTTCCCCCATCTCCCTCTCGACTCATTCGGGTTCTACAGAAGAAGATGAAGAAGCAACAACCGATAAAAAGAGGAGGGGCAAAGAGAAAGTGTTGAAGAAGAGAAATGATGCTAAAAAGAAATAGAAGCTAGAAGCTGACAAAGAAAAGGACAGGGTAGAAAATGAAGAAAGAGAAAAATAGGAGGCCAAAGTGAAATCCGTTGCCGAAAAGGAAAAAGAGTTAGCTGAAATGACAAGAGTAGCGAAAGAATTAGCAAAAACAGAAGTAGCAGATAATTTTTTTGAAGAAGAAAGATAGAAGAAGGATGCAACTGATAGAGAGGGTGACACACACTCGATGGACTTGGATTTCCATGGAACATCTACCGCAAGGGCAGGAACATAAACAACAAGTAGGGGTTTGGATCTCAGACCTTGGGGACCTTTTCGGTCGAATGAAATATTGGATATCCATATTTTCCAACTGGATGGATCATACAAGAAAGGGTTAAAAAAGTTCCAGCAATCGAAAAAGCTCCTTTATCAGTAGTAACCCAGGTGCCCATCACAAGAGATGTCAGGGAAGAACCTGTGGAAACATCTAGGGAAAGATTTTCATTCGTGGATGCAATTGTGGATATTGTACAAAGGTTGTGCCAAGAGAACGAGGAAAATGAAATGAGGATCAAAGAGTTAGAAGAGAAGCTCCAGCAAGTTAAGATATATGAGATAATTCTTCTCAATTTTAAAGCCAACGTGGAAAAAGTGAGAAATGGTTGGAAGGAATCATCATCGATATGTATACCAACCTACATCTTTTCCAAAACGTGGTTGCAACAATTATTTAAAAAAACGATCAGATACAGATGCAAGTGACGCAATACAACACTATCCGGGAAGGTATAAAAGACATTGATACTTGGATAGAAAAAAATCCTAATGCACCTACGGAGTTATATAGAGCCTCAAAATCAACAAGGAAGATAGATTTGTATGCGCTAGACTATTGCCAACAGCTAGGGAAACGAGCAGACAAATAAGTAACCAAAGCAATGTGGATCTATTCAATAACTCACAAAGTTGCTCAGGAGTTGTTAAGGCATGGTCGGATCCCAAGGTTAGACGAACTTGGGAAGAATTTAGTCATTGAAGAATTAGTGAATGCAGTTCAAGAAAGTACAAGTAGAAGGAAACAAATAGTTGAAACATCAACTATGGTCTCAATAGATCTTGTTGATCAACATTTACTACAACCAACGAAGCTCCATACCATGATACAAGCTTACATGAAAAGATTGGAGAAATATTTGAGTGCCTTGGATGATAACATTTCCATGATCAAAGCAATGCTAGAGCAACTATCTTACATGAGGATTGAGTCACTGTACAACTAGTTGGAAGTATGGACGACTTATCTCTGGAGCAAAAGCTCATAGGAAAAGGACAACCATTGTTTTCCTTTTCGTTTTTTCCTAACTACCTCAAGTTTCATCCTTTTGTTTTCCACTTGTCATGAGAGAAGAGAATGTGAATAGTTTTGTAACTGCCTCTTCAAGAAGAAGGCGAAAAGACAAATACGAGTTATTATTTTTTGTATAAAAAAGACTAGAGACTCTCAGAATGGGGGTGTTTTTTGGCTTTTCGAGCATTGTATAGACCCAATAATTGTTTCAAGAACATATACAGTGTTAATAAATATTGGGAATCCCTCATGGCCGGTATTTGATAGAAGAAATTATGTGTATAAATTGATCAAATCTTTGAACTACTTCGAGTAAAGATATTTGTTGTTTCTATGGATTGTAAGAATGCTTTGTTTGTTGTAGACTACTTCTTATGCCATCTTAACCATTTTTTTTAGTTATTGGTATTTCTTCGAATATTTCCATGCCTTGAATTTTGTGAGTTGTTATAGTATATGTTGTTGTAATCTGGACTAATTTGATTATATACTTATATATTCTAATTTCTTCCAATCTTTCTCTTTTTATACAACTAACTGTATTAAAGTTTTTTTAAGTTTTGGTTGCATTATAACTCACTGGTTGCGTTAGCTTTGCTACTAGCTAGGATAAGTTAACATAAATTAGTGATAGATCAGTTGTCTTTACATACATGGTATTCATCTACATCTTTGCATTGCACCCATCCCTGCATTAGTACACCGGACCGTAACTAATAACAAAATCAAATTTAGCAATAATGATAGTCGTGCCAAATTCCAGATGGGACTCCTAATCCAAATGGTGTGTAGTATAATTGGGACTGTATACCGGGAGGACTCCTTGTTTTTGTCTAGAGAATTTGGACCCCTCAACAGTAAGATGCAAGTGAAATTTTCCTTGGGAAATGAAAGCACATAGTAGAGACTCTAAAGAGATTTCATATGCTAGATTGTAAATTCTTGGCCACTCCAATGGTGCCAAATTTGCAAAAAACAAAATTGTTTTTATTTTTATTTAGTAGATCCATCTTTATATAGGAAATCAATTTTTTCCATTATTTATATTATGGATGCCATGCCTAATATTTATTTCAAAATGAATACTTTGACCCAGTTCATGGTTGAACGCTAACAAATTCATTGGAAATTTTCCAAGCATCTGCTCAAATGTTTGATGCATAAGGAAGAGTTATTCTAGACACTATGTCAACTTAGGAAGGAAATGCAAGCATAAGGAAGAGCATCTCTAGTCATCGCTTCAACTTGGGATCAAATATGATTTCTTAGTTCTATAGGAAGTAGGAAACAATTACACCTAGTTCAATTAAATTATAGTATATGTCATCGTCATTGGAAGGTTTTGAGGCCATTTGGATTTGCAAGTTGATTGCAACTTGAATGATGAGATGTTGGAGCCTACAATTGTGTACCATGACAATGAAAGTTTCATTATGATCTCTTAGAATTATTTTTTCATGGTCACTCCAAGAACATTGATATTTAGTACCATTTCTTGATAGATAGAGTACAAAATAGAGTTATTTTTTTTATTATGTTTTGATTGATTTATATGTTGACATTCAATCTAAACCCCTTTCAAAGGGAAAGGTCAATATTTTGAGAGATAATCTCGGCTTGGTGGAGAACACCTTCCTTGCAAAGAGGAGGTGTTAGTTTTTGGTTGCATTTAGTTGTTCTCCTAGGAAGGGGGTTCATAAATGTTGGAGGGGATTCCTTGCAGGATGGGCATGCCACATGAGAGAGATTCACATAACCCCCTATGATAGATTAATTACACTTATGATGCTTGGAATCTTATATATTATGCCACTATAAGGAAATCACAAATTCTATGACAATTACGACAAATTCCTCTTACACGGGGATGGAAAATTCATGATAGATTCCTTACATAGTTATGATATATTCCTTTCAAGGAAGAATGTGTAAGGCCTATTCTAGGTATAGGTAGGATTCATTTATTGGAAGAGATTCCTTTGTATGTGGGGCAATTTATTTGAGGTTGATTATTAGTAGTTAAGTTGTGTAGTCGCTTTTTGCTCTTGTCAAGTTTAACTAGATCAAGGAGGGAACACTAGTTAGGGTTATATATTTATATGACATGTGTGAACATACAGTTAGAGTGTGAAGGATTGAAGGAATCCATTTCAATACCTTGAGGAAAATGTTGTATTTTTATTATGTGTTAATAAGAAGATAGTGCTCGATGTTACACAATTTCAGCTTGTTGTCCGCTACATTCATGTTGTTGTTTTTGTAAGTTAGTTTTCATATTTTATTGAGATATTTAAACTTCAATTTTTTCCATTCAACTCTTTTTTTTATGCATAGTTGAAGCTTTCATAGGTGTTTCCATGTTTCTATTTTAATTATAAGATAACCTCTTTGAGTGTGGATTTGTGTATTGTTTTTAGAGTGCATCCTCTTCAACTTCAAGGAATGCATAGTTCTATCCAAGGTTGTTATGTACTCATTATAAAATGTATTAATACAAATTCAGAATTTCCCTCCATTCTTAGTTATTATTTTGTATTACTTTGAGCAATCTTGCAAATAAGTTGTGGCAAGTGCATAACGTTGTGGAAATCAACCATTATGGGCGATGAACATCAATGATTTGTTGAGTTACAACATACTTGGCATCTTGTCAAGACATGAACTCATTTTCTCATATGGAAAATCAATGACATTATCTTTACCTTGAATCCTATTGATAAACTATTTTTATACATTGAAGGAATGGAAATATAAAATTGTCTTTGTAGATGATTGTGCCACCCATCTCTTCCAACCTATAGAAAGTGGGGGGAACCCTTGCTTGATGATTTGAGAGCCTTTATCTAATTTGTTGAACCCAACCCCTTGATTAGTTCTCAACAGTGGCAAAGGAGTGCAAGCCATCAACACCACAGGGAAAACCAAGTTGTGAGGGAGCATTGTCGGTGTTGACACCACTAGGTACACAACCTATCCCAAGACACTGAATAACAATTTTACTATGATGGTGTTGATGATCTGTAACTGTTGGGGGAATAAAAAAATCATAATATTGGATGGAAAACACTAGTCTAAGTTCAAGTAACCAACTCATTGCTAGACCGACCACCCATTAATGAGAATGATGACCCTTTTTCATTTAGACTAACCTCATAGTTGTAAAGTCTAAATTATTTATGATCTTATTTATGAACTTCATCATATGCATTTGCTAAGATTGTATCTTAATGTTTTTGGAAAACTATGGTTTTTCTACTTGTGTGATGTACTAGTAGTTTGATTTTCAATCTTTTATACCATTTGCTAGTTAGTTGATGTGGATGTTTAATATTCCTTACTCATGTGTGTTTTAGTTTCCCACTATTCATGTAATTATATATTTGTAAATATTTTTTTACATGTAACTATTCATCCCGCCCTCTAGCTCGTATGTGAGAATCAAATTGTTGGTACCTTACGAGCCCCAATCAACAATTGGATTACAAAGAACCCCAATAACAGTCAACTCACAAAGAGCAAGCATGTCACAAGATTGATTTAAACCTAGGTAGGGAGGATACATCTTCTCCTCTCGACCATCTAAGCTAAACCCAATTCAAAGATCTTTGTAAATCTTGTGACATATATTCTATTAATAAAAATACAAAAGGAAACTAATAGAAAAAGCTAAGTTTCTATGATCTCAGTTTTTT
>ML810735.1:74772-86579 GCA_009831015.1 Picea engelmannii | reverse complement strand
TGTATCCCGATGCCGAAGACAAGAAATGTTGCTAACACTATCAACCACATGCACCATTCTTCTATGTATATTCTAGATCTGCTCCATTGTGTATGAGGTCAGCTATTATCATAAATAAAACTCAGATCTGAGGTATTTGTGGATATTTCTTGTGTACTTTGTATTGCATCTTGTTGAGTATATTCCATTTCTATATTTACATCATTTACTTGTTGCAAACACAATAAAAATTATCATCATAAACCTCGGCTCAACTCAAGAGACTAAAACCAACAAAGTGTTTGACAAAATACCACAACCAAAAAACCTTAAAACTTAACATGTTCCAAGCAAATTTGGTTGGGAACATTACACCCAAAAGATAGCCAATACCAAGTAGATTAACAATAACAACTTGCCAACTATTTTCAATGGTAGAAGAGTGAGAGATAAGTGATTAATAAGTGATTTTGCAGCAACCCTAGTGGTTGTAGCATAAGTTTATAACAATAGAAAGAAATCCTTGGTTGATCAAGACGCCCTAGTGGTTCAAACAAGCTAATAACATATAGAATTGATTCCAATTTAGACAAATGCAATATCTCAACAAATCATGTTTTCCAATGTAACGATTTTGTTTCTCCAATGCAATTTCAGATTAGTGCCTAGTCTATTGGGTAATGGAGTCTTGGGTGTAATATTTGGATCCACTACTTCTCTAGGGGTGTAAGCCCTTTTACTCCCTAGAGAAAGTAAATCCAACAAGGTAAATCTAGGAGGGTGTAAGCCCTTTTAGTCCTCCTAGCAACCTTCAAAAAAATGACTTATCCAATAACAATTAAGATGAACTTGGTGGAAGGTGTATGCCATTATACTCCTCCAAGGGTTTTAAAAGATAATGACATGAAACAAAAAGAAATTACCAACAAATGCAGAAAATTCCTTACCAATTCCACAAGATAGCAAGATAAAACCCTCATCTACCAAGTAAATTTCATCAACATGCAAGAGACAACTCTCCAAGAAGGTAGTGCACTACTTTAACTCCATAATAGACAAGATAAGCATCCACAAAATTGCACAAGAGAGAGAAAGATATACCAAATGCCCAAAAAGGGCGCAAATTTCAGCCAAGTATGTAATTCTCAAGTGAGAGAGTTATGGTCAAATGAAATTCCTTAGGTCTCTTTTTATAGGAGGTCTTTAGAATTAGTTTGTCCACATATCATTATGGTAAAACACAATTAGGGAGTCCAACCTCCTCTAATTTCCCCTTTACAATTTAATTTTTTATTTTACATAATAAAGAAAACCCTAAAGGTGACTTCATACCCCCTAGGGGTGATGTTTTGGCACTTTAAGTAAGTCGTGAACCATGTGAGGGAGTTGTTGGGCCTCCAAAGGCCATGTCTCCAAGGTGAAAGGGTTTCTCTCCATCAAAGTGTGTCAATATTCCATCAAGTCATCACCACCATCATCAAACCCTAGCCTCCAATGTGACGTGAAGCCCTAGAAGAGGACGTTTTGACCTTCCAAGGTCAAACATTGGGATAAGAGAGGCTAGGTCTCATCATCCAAGGTGCCTTCTCTTGCCTCCAAAGGCAACGATCATCATCTAGATGCTCCCAAGGTGTGGGTCATGGCATCCAATCTGTGGGATTATTGCCCCAATGAAGGCCCAAGTTAGGTTTGTTCCTCCACAACGTCCATCAAACAAGGTCCTGCAAATACAAGTGAATTCGCCCTCCAAGGGACTCAATTCAAATGTATCATGCCAAGTAAAATCACATTTAATACAAGATCCACCTAAACATGTGCATCAAAACTACCTTTTCAAATTAAACAAGTGCTCAAAGACCCTATGCAACTTGCCAAGTTTAGGTATGGGAGGGTTGTCATGGTGATCTATTGGGTGAATCATTCCCCAAGTCAAAGAGTGTTTCCTAGGTGGATCCTCTCCAAGCCATGTAAAGAGTATGAAGTGGATGGGGGTAAAACTTTTGGGCATGGGGTTCATGACATATAAGGTAAAAATTTTGGGCATGGGGTTCATGACATATAAGGGTTCATATTATCTCATTTATGGGTGCCTTTGTAGAGGGTGTGTTGCACCTTCATTTTCAATGCAACCTTTTTCCAAACCCATTTACTGCCATTAATTAATTAAAGTCCAAAACAATTGGGTACTATAAGACATGGAAAGAAAAAGTACCGCAATGTCACTTGAAGTTAGAGGTACACAGAGTGCCATATGCATGGAAAGAAAGGGACACCGCATAAGTGTATACATCTCAAAAAGTGGGACATTTATATAATGTGTGTTTGCTTTTGAACGTCTTCAAATTATTTTAAGAGAAATGTTTCATTGTTTTCAAGACCTCTTTGGGTGAGCATCTAGAAGGTTATGATTTGGATTTTATCTTTTTCTAGCTACATTTCCCTATGGGCCTTCAACCCCTTCTTCCCATGAAATGGGGTACAATCTCTTCTTGGGTTGGTACACCCAAAAAATCCCAAAATATGAGGGGACAAAAAGGATGAAGTATGGAAGGTGATAAGTATGATCAGGAATGGTACGATGACTCATCAAGGAGACCTCCTAGTAGAAAACATTTCCCCAAGGGTGACCACTTACTAGGGCATAATGTCAACCACCAAGGTGAAACAAGGCAAAAAACATAATTTCCAAGCAAACGTTCTATAATCAAGAGAAGCTTTAATGCAACATATTCAAATGCCTCGATTATCAAAGTGACACTTACCACAATACCTGACTTGTACCTAATAGATAAAGACCCATTGTCTTCCAGAAGCAAGTTGATGTGGTGAATTCCATCATGATGAATCAGAGGAGTATGGTGGTGAAGCGGGTCTTCATTTGTGTATGTTGACACTACCAGTCAATCCATCTCTCAGCACTCCATGTATGCAACTTGAGGGCCTCGAGACATAATCTCCTTAGTTATCCCTAGAAATGGGGGATAAGAGTGTTTAAACTCTTCCTATAATTTTCATATTTGTGAAAAAAATTGTATTATTGACCCCCTTAATTCAACCAAATGACTCTACCCTTGAGCTTGCATTCTATCTCCTCCTTATGCAACAACTCCTTTTTGCTTTCAAGCTCCTTTAAAGATTGGTATTCTTCTTCAGAAAAGATCCCTGCCTCATTATGTTCAGACATAGCTTTTATATATTCTTCCACTTCCTTTAGGTATTTTTGAGCTTTTAGTGAGTCATTTTTTCCCATTCTCCTATTACTTGTTTCAAACTTTTTAAATATCCAAAAAATGTTTCACAGTTGACTCATCTGATTTTTTGTCATATATTCTCAAGACCTAGTTACAAGAGCTATAAAATCCTTTTCTTGCAACCGAGAATAATTGAATTTAAAAAGAGATGGGGGTTTTCAATCTTCAGGTTCAATTTGCAATAAAATAGGTAGACGATCAAATAGAGATTTGATCATAAACAAAAAATCTATCTAGTCTCTTTGAGATTCCTTCCTTTCCTCTTTTGAAATTCCTCCATGAAGGAATAATTTTGACATGCTCCATGTCTATGAAATTTTGAGACTCAAAAAAGTGGAAAAAGTAATCAACAAGAGGATCACATCTAATTGTTTCTCCTCAAACCTCCCTCTAGTTGAGTGAGATTGAAGTCTCCTACTATGATGTTTTCACCTTTCAATAATATTGAATCTCCTAGCCCATACCAAAAGGGCAGTTTGTCCTTATATAGACCATATAGATTGATAATTCTATATATCGTCCCGAAATCCTTGGAATTCACTTTGATAACTATAGTTACAAGCTTGCAAAACATTTAGGGAAACTTTGTCATAATTTTTATTCCAATCCTCCCAACAAACCTTTAGTGTCCACATAATAGAAATCTCATTCTTTCAAAAAGATGATAGAAAATCTACTTCTTTTGATCCTATATGTTAGACTGTGAGTCCCTCACAAAGTCTGAGACCACCTACTTATGAGTTGTAAACCTTATCTATTGATGAGGTGTTGTCATGATTCATTGATGACTTGTCAATGAGATCTAGATCTAGAAGTGGTCCAATCCATGTACTATAAATTCATATCATGAGATGAATACAATGTGCAATAGAATGACATAAATCATTTTCTGCTAATTCTTGTCTTGTCTCGCTTGTGATAATTCTTAACATGGTATCAGAGAAACTTTAGTCTTAAGGGGCATGATCGATCTTGTATGGTAGTTGTCCATAGAAACTTGGTTTAACATCATGGGTGTACTCCATGGTAATTTTTACACGAAGAACACTAGAAGAGCTTGCTGAATTTTGTATTCATCTTGCCTGCACCAAACTGGGATCAATTTATAACCAGATCTGAATATTTGTGAGAAGATCATGTGTGGATTTGATGGATTTGTAAGAATCAAGGTTGTGATCTATTAGCGGATCTAAAATTTGTTATGTAAAAGTGGATTGTGGATCTTTGAGATCGTAATTTCCTACCATGTTGTTGTCTATATTTTATCATGGTCGCAACATCAAATCTTGGTTCTTCATTCCTTACGGATGGTTGAAGGAACGATCACTCTAGATAATGGTTGCCACATGGATTAGAGTTGCTAGTAGGCGCATTGGAATCAAGACGTTGTCATTTTTGTGAGCGTTTACTTCTTCGCACTCAATTGGTTCATCAAAATATCCAACTCCCTATACAGATCGATTCTAGGTTTTATATTTTTATTACGCCGAAAGGCGTATACCTATTGAAGATGGGCACAATTAATGATCTTTTAATCTTAAATTCTAATCTGATGGTCATGCATTGAAGATGCTGGCATATTCTTAGTCATCCTCCAAAATCAATGAGTCAGATTTATTGTTGATAACTTCTTTACATTTATAAATGCATCGGTTAACCTGTTTACTTTTTAACATTTACCTAATCATATTAAGAAATCACTGTAACATCATATGATTGCCACGTTTAAATGATTAACTTTTGGAATTCTTCAACTGTCCGTACGTGACCGAGATGTGGAGGGTTTGTTTTCTGTGTGAGATTTAGCCACTATTTATGTGATGGGCTGAGAAGTTCACAGTTTTTTCATGCATAGGCTTGGCGTTTTTACTGGGATTTTTTTAACCCGAGAGTTTTTATTTATCGGCCGTTCGACGTTCAACAGCCGCGAGTTAGGGGCTGTGCTAGTGATATTCCATTTGATAAAGTTTTTTCTGGCAAAGAGTTTTTTTTGTCAATAATAGAAGATGCCTTGAAAAATCTCCAGTGATTCTTGTCCTGCTGCATACCCTATTTGTTGCGCGCCCTAAACTCCACCAGATTGACTCTTGCAACCCCACACACAGTCCAACTTGTGGTTCCTTCCATATTTTCAGACAATGACCTACAATAGTAGTTGTGCGAGCATTCCAGACCACTGAGCAATGGAAAAATTAGGGTTTTTCGTGTTAACAGATATGAAATAACCCTTTTCCACTATCTAAGGGACAACTCGCCACAATCCGCTCCAGCGATTTACCAGATCTATACTCGGGTGAACCTGTCAAGCAACCCAATTGTTCAATACACACCTAGATCCGTTCATCAAATCTGTTCAATAATGAGAATCCAACACCCATATCGATGCCATTTTCCTACTTTCTTGTCCTGTCGCATCCCCTATTTGTTGCGCGTCCTAAATTTCACCAGATCGACTCTTGCAACCCCACACGTAGTCCAACTTGTGGTTCCTTCCAGATTTTCAGACAACGACCTACAATAGTAGTTGTGCGAGCATTCCAAACCACTGAGCAATGGCAGAATTAGGGTTTTTTGCATTAACTGAGATGAAAGAACCCTTTTCCACTATCTGAGGGACAACTCGCCACAATCCGCTCTAGCGATTTACCAGATCTATACTCGGGTGAACCTGTCAAGCAACCCAATTGTTCAATACACACCTAGATCCATTCATTTTCAAATATGTTCAATAATCAGAATCCAACACCCATATCGATGTCATTGTCCTACTTTCTACCAGCGTGGATTCTACGGTTTCGATTCTTTTTGCATACCCATGCAGAGATGTTTAATTGCAACATAATGGCATAAATATTTTTCATCTGGTTCTTGTCTTGTCTTGCTTGTTCTCCATGGCATAATGTTTAATTGCAAGAGAATGTCAACAACAGTAGTGAAAGAGGAGCTTGAAGCAAGGGTCGAGAAGGACGACGTTTTCTTTATTCGACAGGGATCTGGCTTACACGGCTTTAGATCGTGCTAGAAATGGCTCTGTCTCAACCACTAATGCTTAGAGAAATGAATGAATAATTGCATATTCAAAGGAAGATCATGGCCCATTGGTAATAGTAATTAGATTCTGCAGCAATAATCAGATTTCCATATCCCTTTAGGTAACTTGCTGGCTAAACTGTTGCTTTGGAGAAGCAAGGGTTCGAGTCTCGATCGGTGCTTGAAATATCAATGAATGTGGTCAGTGTGAATGATATCACTAAGTGATTGTCTAGAGTGTCAATGATCTTTGTGTGGCAGTTGTTTAAATATATGCACCAACAACTAGTGATCAACATTATAAGATAATCAGTGATCTACTTCAACATTTTGTGATCTATCTATTTCCTTAGCAAATCAGCATGATCTCCTTATTGGTGAGCAGATTGAAAAGCATGACACATATCATATCAGTAATCTCCATACAACATTTATGAGAATATATGCATCGAGGTTATTTTTGCATTTTTTGTGGAAGCAAAAGTCATTATTATTTTTTCAAGGGAGCCAAGCACACACACCTTGCAGGTAAACCATTGTTGTCACTTCGGTATAAAAATTCATATTTAATTTGTAATACCTTTTTTCTCAAAAGGTTGAAGCCTTGTGGAAGTATAATTAAAGGCTTGAAGTCTTGTAAAGTTTTTTTTATCAAAATTTAAAATGGGGTTATAAGGAGAAGCTAAGTTGAAGGTTTGTTAGAAAGATCTAGTAGCTTGGTAAGAAGGCATGAGCAAAATAACAAATCGGTATTATCTTTTGGTGAAACTTTAAGTTTTATTTGATGACAAGATCAATGCTAGCTGAAGAGAAAAAGTGAATGGGTTATTATTGAAAAGTGAATGGATCATTTTTATTTGAAGACATTTCTTTAGAAGGTTTGGTTGTCATATCAGTAAAAGAGATTCTTCCTCAATTGTAAAAGAAGACGAAGATAATTGCTCTTAAGTGTTAAGAGCTAGATGTATCACATATTCAATAAAATGAACTTCTTTTTTGTGGTAAATGTTCCTAGATCTGTTCTGAAATTTGAATGAGGGGGTCTAAGGAACATTGTGCACTTGTGTATGATTATATGCTTGATGGTGTTCTGTGTTCAGTTTTACACTCATATTTTGGTGAGAAAATCAAGCACACAATGTTCATGCGTTCATGAAGGATAATGGTGGATTATCAAAAAGATAATGGTGGATTGCAAATACGAATTAAAAGCATAGAGAGCAAATTGTTACTTGTTTCTCTATCTTTTGAATCATTAAATTGTTCATTGCATTGTCAAAATTGAAGGATAAATCATTGAATTGTACAAAAGGTAAAGTGCCAAACCCCTTTCAAATCAATAAAGTGAATGTCATCATCAAGACCTCCCTGGAATTTGAATAAGTAGGTCAAGTGAGTGAAGTCTTTGTAATCACACTTTAGGGTGCATGATCAGTAGTATCCGACACCCTAAGTGACATCAAATCAAGTGAGTGAGCACAAGCAAGAAAGTACAAGCGAGCGTGACAAGTGAGCCACAAAATAATAAGAAATGGGTAAAGGAGGAAAACATTTACAAAATGCTTCTCAGGAAATCAAGGAATTGCAAGAGTACAACCATGAATTACATAATCAAATGGATATGAAATATAAATTGATTGAAAAACTTGAGTGGAAATTAATTCAAAGAAAAAACATAATTGATCAAATAGTTGATACAATATAGTCAACAAATTACCTTATTCAAAAGGTCGATGCAATTTGTGACACAAAAGATCTAATAGAAAATATTGATGCAACATGTGATACAAAGGATCTTATCCAACTAGTTGATGAGGCATGCAATACAAATGAGTTCATACAAAAGGTTGATGCGACTGGTGACACATAACGCATAATACAAATGGTTGATTCTACTTGTGATACACATGACCTAATAGTGGATACAAAAGAAACAAAAGAGATTGATGATGATTCCTTAACTAATCATGAGATGGAATCATACAATGGATCAATGAAGAAAAGTCTTGTTGAAAATGAGTCAGAAGAAGTAGCACAGAATGAAAGCAACAAAAACAAGAAATTTGAAGATACAAAAGTAGAAGTCAAAATTCACAAAATGATCTTTCCAAGATGGTTGTCAGACCTTGGGAAGGATTGTTGTTCAAAAAATACCGACATGGCTTAGGATATGACAAAAAAAACAACTTTCATATCCCAAATTAATCCAAACCAGTTTAGTTTGTGAGTGCATGATTTCTTGAAGAAGTGAATAATGTTGCTAATAAGTTCCAACATTGTCATAGAGTTGGTCACTCAGAGACATAGTGTTTTGATCTCCATCCTTGTCTTCATTTTGGAAAGACAAATCATCTCTCAAAAAAGTGTCGAAAGAAGAATAAGGTTAAGAAAAAAGTTCATTATGGTTGGATCAGCTCTTGGAAATGGAATCAACGAGTAAAGAAGTTGCACTGGTCTTATTGTCTAGTCAAGACAGAGGTAAAGCCACAACTGCATGGAGAAATGACGACAATACAAATCTTTCAAACAACTATTTCAGATGATTTTGGTGACGATCCAGATCCAATTCTATATGTTCTCTAAAGTTAAAACATGAATCAAAGATGCACACAAAGATGGTACTCTCTACATCCTCAAGGGGGGGAGCACATTGATGAAAAAGATACTCTCTTACACCTTCATGGAGGGAGTGAAGATGGTTAGTGGTAAACAAAAAAACACCACATTGTTCGAGTGAAGATGGTTAGTGGATTATGATTAGTGGTAATCCAAAACCACCACATTGTTCGAGCATTAATGGAAGATGGTTAGTGGTCAACCAAAAAAACCACCACATAAAGAATCCAATGCTCAAGATTAGATCCATTCAACCATGAATCATTGAAGAATAGAATAATCCAAAGCTCAAGCTTGGATCCTGTCATCAAACTTCTCACCTTGTACCTAAGAGGGGGGGATAATAGATATCAATGAAGATAGTCAGGCTTCAAGATTCGAAGTCCTATCAGTCATAAAAATCAATCAATAGAATGAGAATGTTCATACATGGTAGTTGTTCACTTCCAAATGAACTATTCAACATTCATGTATTGGCAATTTTTCAGGCATGTCTTCATCGAAGCTCAGTTCAATAGTTTTAGATTGAAGATGATACCAATTATTGTTTCCTTACTAGTACTATTATCCAAACTTGTGATTGAGAGGGGGAATATTAGACTGTGAGTCCCTAGACAATCACAAAGTCCAAGACCACCTACTTATGAGTTGTAAACCTTATCTATTGATGAGGTGTTGTCATGATTCATTGATGACTTGTCAATGAGATCTAGAACTAGAAGTGGTCCAATCCAAGTACTATAAATTCATATCATGAGATCAATACAGTGTGCAATAGAATGGCATAAATCCTTTTCCACCAATTCTTATCTTATCTTGTTTGTGCTAATTCTTAACACTATACACACAATTTCTTGTATCAATAAAACATTTGGATTATAAACAACGATAAGCCTTTTTAGCGTTTTTTTGGGGGGGAAACCTTGACCCCTCTAAAATTTAGGGATAAAATGATCATTTCAGAACAATATTTAGAGTCTTGCCTACTCTAAGGACCCCATTAATGGTTAACTATTTTCCCTACTTTATTTCCTTCTTGGCTTGAGATTTTTTTTTGAGTCATGTAAGATTTCCTTCTTGTTGTACTAGGGTTGTCTTGGTATAAAGCTAATCCTCCTTCCAAAACCCCAAAATTTTCCTATACTTCCTTTTTGACATAGTTGATATGTGGATTTTATGATGGGTTTAATGGCTTTCTTCCGACCTTCTTTGATCTAGTCCTTTTTAGGAGAGGCCTTTTCTTCCAGAATTTCATCCTCAAAGTTTATAGATTCCAGGATTTCTTCTCCAAGCCACTCTTAGGATTCAAACCCATTTATTCTTTCCCTATTCCAACAAAGATTGATCTTCACCCCCTAAAGAATAGTCTTTAGGGATCCCAACATATGAGACTTCCTAAAGGGGAATCTGGGAGCCTAGATTTCCTAACTTCAGGACCTTCAATATTTAAAGGATCAATGCCCACCCACCCATTAGAATAAAAAGAGGTTTTTGTATTTCTTTAAAACTTAAAGAAGGAACTGGATTAGGCATACCTTCATCTGATGGTGTTGGGACTTGATTATGAGACTTTGGACTGAAACCTTGATAAAACTCCTCACTCTCCATGCACTTTGAGTGATTTTCATTAATGTTTGTTGAAGGAATAGACTGAGACTCCAAAACCTTCCTATCTCCTTGAATACATCCATTTGAAAACTCTAGTGGAATTTTTACTTCTTCTAAGGGATGTTCTTTTTTAACCCATATATTCTTCTGCCATGCATGTTCCACCACTCAAGAGAAGTCAAATTCCCTTTATCTCTAATTGCATGGTTGGTCCCAAAGGCACCATTGCTACTGATGTAGTGGCTTAATTGCCTCCATATATGGTATCACACTCCTCCTTGTTAGGAGACAATTTCTCTAATGCATGCATATAACTAGCCTAAGCCTTTGGATCTTGGTGTGGTTTTCTCTTCACCCCAACCAGGTGTTGGTGATGAAAGCCATGATATATGATAATATTTTGGTGTGAACACATATTTTAAGGCATGTAGTAGAATATTTAGCCTTTTGCACCACTTTTCCATCTCTATACGGATATAATTATACAAGTTCACATCTCTAGGATGAACAATGTCCTTAATTTGTCCTAGCATGGTGTCCATCTTTTCATACATGTCCCTAATTATTGGTCGATCTGAATTTGCAAACCCAATCATGTTATAAATTGGCTTGGAGAATTGCAAAACATACCTAATATGCGACCAAAAATGTCTGTCAAGAATAGTCCCCACTGCATTAGCACCATCTCCATTAGTGCTCATCCCATGCATCACTCATCACCGTAGCGCCCAAATGTTGTCTCACCCTCAATAGGTGCCTAAAGGTGAGGAAATAGCTACCAAATCTATTCTTTGCAATCTTAAGTAGTTGCAGCCTAGAGTGAGTTCCATAAAAGTAATTGACCCTTCTATGTTCGGTGACAAATTTGATGAGCTTCTTCCATCTCTTATATAAGTCATTAATCCATCCACATTCTTTATGGTTGACAATATTATGCATCAAAAGGTTCAACGTGTGCACCAAACACCTAGACCAAAAAATGTGTGGATGAACCTACTCAATGATTTTTCTTACTCCCTTACAATTTGTTGTATTATTAGTGATTACTTGAATCACATTAGAAGGACCAACATCTTTAATGGTTTTTAGTAGGAGGTTTGAAATGTTTTGAGTAGATGAAGTGAATGATGAGGAGTCATGCGCTGCAAGAAACACTACACCAATAACAAAAACACCAAGAACATTTATCAAATATTGGTTTCTAAATGTTGTCCAACTGTCAAATACAATGGATAGCCCACAGTCCACCCACTCATCTATAAACCATGTTAGATCTCTTTGAATTTTTACTTTTTCTCTGTCTAGTAACATAGTTCCATCTTT
>ML810735.1:59318-72217 GCA_009831015.1 Picea engelmannii | reverse complement strand
TGACACATACCATGATACCTCGGACCAATTACCTCATGGAGCAAGAGTCCTCTCCGATGCAAGCCCAGGCCGGTGGTGATGGAAACTGCTACTGCTGACAGGACAAATCTGACGAAGAAGAAGAGAGATGGACCCTCCAGGGCCATGCTCAAGTCAATCTTGCTCTCGGTACTCCATGTCTAGGACCATGTGGGCCTCGAGACATGATCTCCTAGTTATCCCTAGATATCGGGGATAACAATCCCTACCGCCAATATCAAGGAAAGTTTCTATTGTTCTTTTAGATCCACCCGCTGCATGACTTGAGGTTCCAGTAGCATGAGGATGCAAATGTGTTGTCACCAAATCTAGATGATGTATCAAATTAAACCTTTTTTTTTAACCTTGCATTCTTTGTGCAACTTCCTCTATCTTTTTTGTCTTTCTTCCTTTGATACCTTAGGGAAAATTGAGATCCCAATGGCCCCCTTATTCTCATCACTCTCCAATACCCACAAAGATGCCTCCTCACATGGGCATATGAACTGGTATAAGGTTTTCCTTGATCACTGTTATCCCTTATATTGCATGAGCATTGCACATGTGATTTTCATCCCATGATTAAGAAATATGCAGGGTAGCACCATGACTCTAGCCTTCTAAAGGTTGGATCTCGTACGATAGCTTCATGAGGATGGTACTTTTATTGGGTAGTTTGAGTACTTTGGGTTGGAGGAGACTCACATCTCTATTTTGAGTCTTGACAGATTGTCATGGCATGGTACTCTCTTCATATTGTATGCTGCTTCTTGATGGATCACTCTCCAAGTACCTATTTGATGAGAGGCTTGCTACCTCATATGATTTACTTTAACATGATGATGTTGGTATACTTACCATTTTTAGAAAACCCCACGCTTTGCATATTATTCTATGGTGATATGGATCTTATGGAAGAGAACCCTAGAAATGATTGATGGAGTAACAACAGCATGGTTTTCTTCTACAAGATGATTGTGTAAAGCGCTCCCTATGTATGCCCCTTTTTAGCCTAGCCCTCTCAAAAACTATCTTTTAGTGTGGGTTGACTTAATTGAGACCTTTTATATATGAGCCCCTAATGTCATATGGGCACCTTGAGATATGAGAGTTTGACTGAGCTATATATAAACAGGTATCATCCATTTATTATACAGCAGAAGTCAAAAGGGACACTTTTGTGCACAGGCTTGACTACTTTATGCCAGAATAAATGAAAAAATCAAGGATGAACATTAGAGCCTGTAAACCCACAGGAAAACCATTATCTACAATACTATTTTCAGACCTGTATTAAGTTTTAACAGTATGGCTGCTCTATTAGCCTTCGAATTAAAGGCTGTTTTCTCAGCACTCCGAAAAAACATTGTTTTGTGGCAGATATACGTCATTTTCTGGAGGATTTTCATGGCTATTTTGCAGACCACCTGTAGCAGGTTCGTGAGATTATCTCAGGGATGAGTTGCTGTAATTTCTTGGTTGTTATGACCAGCAGTTAGGACCTGAACTTCCAGCATATAGTGAGCAGAGTCAGAAGCCATTTTGGAGTAATACCTTAGAATCTATGGGCATGTTTGGCATTGGCAGGGTAGCTGGGCATGGTTCATTGCCAGTTCTACTAGAGCGCTCTTGTTGACACATAGTTTGGTGAACAGCCAGTGGTTGTTTGATGGGCCGTCCTCTAATCCACGGATATATTTGACCATTTGATGACTTGAAATATGGTTTATTACTTGCACATTATAGATCAATCTCTTGTTTCATGGATCTAATAGTTGGCACACTTATTTGAGGCCTAGCCACTTCACAATGCTGATTTTGAGGAGGCCGTCCCCTTGCTTTTGGGATCTAGTGCTTATTTTTCTGATCTGGCATGTGTTCAGGAGTTGGAGTACTATTCTTAGTGGGGTGGCCCTCATACTTTCACACATGTTGAGGTGTTGGCACATGATTGATGAGGCCGTCCCTTTACTTCATGGACCTTCTTGCACTCTCTTCTAGATCGATCTTCACTTGTTCCCATGGTACTTGATAGAGGATGATGGTATATGCACGTTGTTACATGTGGTGGTTCAGGCTTTGAGGAGGTTTTGTGATTATCTGGGAGGATGCACTACCATTTATGCATGTGATACTAGGTCACACCCCCCTTTGAGCTCTTGACTAGATACATGGCACCCTTGTACACACATTACTATGGCGCCCACCTTTTGTATGGAGTCAGTTGGTGATTTGGAGTTGTTTTCACATTGATCTACATCACAGCCCTTGCTTTGAGGTCTCCTTGATAGAAGGAGGTGATTATAACAGATATATCTTTCCTTGCTACATACTCCTATGGATTAGTTGGCTTCTTGGAGAGGATGCCTTCGATGCTTTTGCTAGTTTGAGCATATTATAGTTATTTGGTGATGATTTAAAAATTACTTTAGTGGAGCACTCCCTCATATGGAGCATAGTGGCACTTGATTTGAGAAAGTATGGAGGGCCGTCCCCTAGGAAAAGGCCACATGTGCCACTTTGAGGATCCTATACTTGATCAAAGATAGGTAACGACATGCTTTTCTTCGACAATGAAAGGTCTATGAAGTGAGACAATAGGTGTACTCTCTACTTGTTGCAGATGATCAAGGGAAGGCTTGTGCTGAAATCGGATTTAGCCACCTTGATGTCCTTATAGTTTGCGCTGTGGAGTCCAAAGTACTAGACATTATGTCAGATGGGCAATATTGAATAGGTTTAAGACTCTTCTTGCTCTGTCTATGCCAATTTTCAGTCACTAAGTAGTATTTAATTTTAAAAGGGTATTTAAAAATAAAAAGGACCCAAAACTGTATCTTTTGGATTACTTCCCAGACATTTGTAGCTTTTTTTGTGCAGATTCTATTCAAAAAGGATATGCCTAGGGTATTGGGGTCTTTAACCCAGACTGCAACTCTTGTTAGATGGGTAATTCTATAGGTCATTTTGCTACAATCACTATTTTCCAACTATAAAGACCATAACACTAAGATGACAAGTTAATGACATATCAAATGGATTTAACCTTGAATCCAAAGGAAATGCAATGGAATTTAATTTCTAAAAGATATACCATTGATGGTTGTTCAGATAGTACCTTAAGGACAAGCCCCTCAAAGCATTGCTCTACATTTACACGGGTCTTTGCACTGCATTCATGAAATAAGCATCCATGTTGCCTTGCGAATTCAATACCTTCTTCCTTGCTTACAACCCTTTTGCTTTCCTGAAACATGGAAAAATTACAAATGGCTTGGTTTATACATAGTAGTAATATTTGGTATAACTTGCATACACTTGAGCAACAGAACAAGTTTCCAAGCTATAGCTTTTCAATATTCCCTTAGGTTTTCTTATCATCTCTCTCTCTGTCTATCTCAAAACCCACAAACACATGCATTTGGAAAAGAAGCATAAATTTTCAGAATCGTCAAAAAATTTAAGCCCTATCAACATTGAAAACATACTTGAACGAATACATAATTCCTGAGCACAGAATATAAACATGATTGTTGGGGTATACGAACACTCTGCATGAAATGCTATCAAAGAGAATAGAAAACAAGCATCATGTAGATTTGTGACATGTCTCTTACTTTATTTAAACCACCAGTAAAATCATGAATGTAATGAAACGCATCTATTGTTGATAGTTTATAGATTACTAAGCGTACCTTTTTGTTATTCAGTGTATTAATTTTATTTATTTTAAACTGTGCTCTTACATATACAAAGAATTCAAAGTACATTTTGTTTAACATGCTTTCGCTTGTAGTTATAAATGTTTATGCCATCCAAATTAATTGTAATAGCCTTTTTATATTTTCTTGGTGCAAACAATTATAATATTTATTTATTATTTTATATGTAATATCATAATATGTATCATTACATCAAAGGGAAAACATAATAAGGTAATATTTTTTTTGTGTAAAATTAAATACATGCAACAAATAACTAGTAACTAGAAGACTCTGGTGGGCTATTATATTCTTTTCGCATAGAAGTAGTGATGTTGAACTTATAAATGCAATTTCAAAAGCAAAAGATGAAAAAGGTAATATTTTATTGTGTAAAATTAAGTACATGCAACAAATAACTAGTAACTAGAAGGCTCTGGTGGGCTATTATATTATTTTCACATAGACGTAGTGATGTTGAACATATAAATGCAATTTCAAAAGCAAAAGATGAAAAAAGCGTTTTTCCAAATTAATTATTTCTCTCTTTGAAGCCCTAATTATCTAAAAAAAAATATAAATCTACCAAAAGAATTGCAAACTAAAGTCCTACTTGTATGTATGAATCAGTCCCATTTCCCTCTTTTCTTTTTGTAAAATACATGTTATATTACAGTAAAAAATTTACAAAATACTGAAAAAAGAAACCCAAAATTGCAAGGGTATATATAATGGAGACTCGTATCCTCTTCCCAAGAGAAACTAGGGCAGCGATAAACTCAGAGTAAGCTACAGCACTAAACTCTTTGGTATCCTTAAATGATGTATCTGTCGATTACACAGTGTCTGGCCACTCTGATTAAGCTACAAGCTCCGAGTCTTTGCTTGGTTAGTTGTTTATTAGGGACTTCCCTCCAAAGATCGTCTTACCAAAAGTAGATTGACAGATAGTTTGTGCCCTTTGCAGGCATTTTGAGACTTTGAAGCATATCTTATGGGAGTGTAGTTTTGCTAGATCATACAGGTGGTTGATATAGGACCGACATTCTTTGTTGCTTCAAGGACAACTTCATTGGTGTGAAGCTCTTCTTGGTGTGCCATTTCCTTCTTAGAAGAAGTATTTTAAGTAGTGTTATTGCACGGATTGTAGCTTGGGCAAAAGCCCAACCCAAGTCACAAAGGTGAGACAACTATGGGAGTACCTAGTACCTACCCATTGTCACCTTAGATAGACACTCCCCTCGCTTTAGTGATGATGAAATCACCACAAGGGGAGAATCCCGGTGACCCTAGGGGGATTGAGATGGAAAGTGAGATGATGATGATGAACACCCCTATAGGTCAAGTTTGGAGATGATGAAAGGCTTGAAGATGAGTCTTGTGAAAGGATAAATGGTTTCCAAGTGTTGTGTACCTGCAAAACAGTGTTATCCCTGCCCAAAACAAGACAAATGATAGATATAAAAGCTTTAAACCGAAGGCAATCAAGAAAGAACCCTTGCTGTCCCAAATTGCAGCAGTATGGAAATATATAGATCAGCAATAAATGATGTCAATAGATGCAAATTTAACCATCCAAAATCTAGTACAGGATATCAGAAATAAAGCTAGCAATGACTAGTTAAATTTCCAATGATTAAAGCAAGACTTTGGTGGTGATTAGTGGCTGTTGTATGATGTTATCAGCAAGTTTTTATGACAGCCAAGTGGCAGCAAGATATAACCACAGAAATCAACAAGTAAACCATCCAAATGATAGCCAATAATTAGTACAGAGATAATCTAGGTTCACAAGTAAACTTCAGTGGTAGAATAATGAGCAAAGATTGAAAGATGTGTTTTTCTGCAGCCCTAATGGCTGTAGCATTAATTTGTAACAGCAAAGAGAGTTACTTGGCTAAAGAAGACGCCCTTAGGGCACGAGAATGATTATAAAATATAGAAAACAATCCAACTTGAACAATTGCAATATCTCGTAAACTCACGTACACCAATGCAAGAATATTATATGTCCAATGCAACTTAGACTAGTGCCAAATCAATTGGGTTTTGGAGTCCCTTGTGTAAGAGCTAGTTTTGTTACTTCTCTAGGGGCAGTGCAGGACCAAATATACTTGTTGACATCCTGTCGAAGTTTCGGCCAGTAGAAATGTCGTTGCGCATTGCCATTGTCTTTTCCATGCCGAAGTGTCTTGCCACCCCACTGTAGTGGGCTTCCCAAATCAACTTTGCTCGCTCACTTGATGGAACGCGGAGATGGCCTTAATGGCACAACATCCCATCCTGAAGATTGAAATTAGTGACAATTGTGTTTGAACTTTGCGCCCAACATCAGGTAGGTGTTGGCGAAGTCAAGATCTGTCTCATAGAGGTGGGGCCATCCAGAGGTCTCGTGGCCGCAAGAGTCTAGCACTGTGGTGAGTGCCGCGACTGGAGGTCGGCCGAGGCAATCAACGACTCGGTTGGTACTTCCTGTTTTATACTTGATGTTGAGGTGAAATTGTTGCAAATATGTGGACCACTTCTGATGGCAGTCATTTTGCAATTTTCCTTGTGTCTGTATGAATTGCAGCGGTTATGATCAGTGTGGATGATTGTCTCCTTCCCGAGAATGTAATGCCTCCATTGGCGACAGACTTGCAGAATGGAGTACATTTCTTTGTCGTAAGTAGGGTACTTACGGATGACATCTGATAGTATCTCACTATGATAGGCCACGGGGTGGCCGTGCTGAGTGATGACTGCACCCACAACATAGTCTGAAGAATTTGTCTCGATCTTAAAGGGTTGTTGCAGGTCAAGTAATGAAAGCACTGGGGCTGAGCACAAGCATTGCTTCAGGTCATCGAACGCTTTCTGTTGGGACATGGCCCACACAAATTTTGCCTTACCACCACCCTTGGTTATTTGACTGAGGGCCCATGCAATATGGGAGAATCCCAACACGAACCTGCGATAGAAACTGGCAAGGTCTAAGAAGCTCCGAAGCTCAGTGAGCGTGGTTGGGGCTGGCCAGTCCCGAATGACTTGGATCTTGGCTGGATCAACATGCACACCATGCACATCAATAATGTAGCCTAGGTACTAGACCCTGTCCATGGTGAAGGAACATTTTTCCAAGTTGGCATATAGCTTGTGTTGTCGCAGAGTGTGCAAAACCTGTTGAATATGTTGCAAGTGTTCTGCCCAAGTCTTGTTGTAGATGAGGATGTCATCTAGATACACCACCACAAAAGAATTGGTGAAAAGACGCAGGATATCGTCCATCATCCTCATGAAAGTTGTTGGGGCATTTCTCAAACCAAAGGGCATGACCAACCATTCAAAAAGACCTTCTTTTGACTTGAAGACAGTTTTCCATACATCTGGTTGTTCTATTGGGACCTGATGGTAGCCAGACTTCAGATCAATCTTACTGAAGTATTTGGCCCCCTTGAGCTGATCAAGGAGATCGTCGATTTGGGGAATTGGGTATCGATTTCTGACTGTGATTTTATTTAGGGACCGATAATCAATGCAGAGTCGCCAGGTCTCGTCCTTTTTCTACACCAGCATGATTGGGCTTCCATAAGGTGATGAGTTGGGTCGGATGTGCCCCTTGTGGAGCAGTTCTTGGATTTGATGCTTGATCTCTGAATTTTCTAGCAGAGAGCGGCGATAGACTAGCCCATTGGGCAGCATTCCGTTGGGGACCAGATCGATGGGATGCTTGACTTGACAGTGCAGAGGTACCCCAATAGGTGATGCGAAGATGTCTTTGTATTCTTCCATGACCTTATCCACTTTCTTCTGCTGCATGGAAAGGTCGGCCGCAAAGGCCACGGATGTGGCAGCAACCTTTCGCTCACTCTAAGAGTGAATCACGAAGAAGACAAACTTCCCAGTCTGAGAAATGACCTTCCTACATTGCTTGGCAGAGATTAAGGAAATAGCACTAAGTGGGACTACCTTAGGTATCTTGTACAATTTCCTGTTCAAAGTAATAATAACACTGCGAGGCCTAGACTCATATACAACATGACGTTTCCATAAATGAGGTTGGCCCAAAAGAACATCACAAACTTCAAGGGGAGGAACATCACACAATACCTCATCTTTGAATGGCTTGATGTCATACGACATGCGACACTGTTGGATGATGCGAAAATCGCTTCCTTGACGAAGCCATCCGATGGTGTAGGGTTGTGGGTGCGGCGTTGTCGGCAGGGCTAGCAGTTTGATGACCTATGCTGAGATGAGGTTCTTTTAGCTACCACTATCAACGATGAAGTGCAATAGAGTGTCTTTCAACCACATCTGTGAATGAAAGAGTCGCTCTCCTTCCTCTGGCTCATCAGGTTCACCGGGTTGGATCTTGGTGGTAGCAATGATGGCACTGGGTTCTGTGTCAATGATCCGTCTACCTTTTTCTAATTTTGACTCATAGTCAAAACCTGCATCTGATTCAGAGGCTTTTACCTTAGCCACCAATGACTGCTTTGAACGACAATCAACAGTGTTATGCCAGGGGCTCTTATGGAAGTCGCACCACTTCCCGGTATCTTTCTTCGTCTTCCCATTGTCCTTCTTTGCTTGTGGCTTGGACCGGTTGTCTTGAGGTTGCCTATCTTTGCTCTGTCCTTTTTTCTGTGGGTTGGGGCTAACCTTGCCCTGCTTCTGTAGTGAGGAGTTCCCAGACCCAAACTGCCGCGTCTTTTGTTTAAGCTTCTACTCGATTTTGACGGCGTATCAATCGACCGCGCCCAAGGATGAGATGTCCAAAAACTCTATTTATGTCTGGATGTATCTATGCAGACTACCATGATACTTGAGCACCAAATGTCGCTCAGAATCTTTGATACCTAGCTTGGTGCGCAAGGTATGGAAGACATTGGTGAACTCCGACATGGTTTGGTCTCTTTCCTGCCACAGTGTGGTCCATCTTGTATACAAGTCCTCATAACTTCCAACAGGGAAGTATTGTTCCTTAATAGCATACGTGAAGGAACCCCAAGTGGGTGCAACTGCAAATAATGTGAAACCCTCTATTTCCTTTTGCTCATAGAAGGTCTCCCACCAATTTTTGACATGGGGGACGGCCTTGAGGAGTGAAAATGTAATCTTTTCTCTATCAGAAAAGTTGTAGACAGAAAAATACCCTTCTAGAAGGTTTAACCATTTATCTACGACATCAGCATCTATTTGACCTTCAAATATAGGAATATCAAAATTGATTTGTATCTTGAAGAGGGTGGCGCCTCCACTTGAGGTGGATGCGTCATTTGTCGGCAGTCATCGAAGGATTTGTGCAAATTTATCCATCATCTCGTTCCTTTGTCACTCAAGGGCTTCCTCGAGCAACATTTTGAAAGGATCTCTTGTCCCGTCGTCTTTCTTTTCGTCTGCCATAGACGGTTTCTTGGGCATGCGAGAGCAGTTGTCCTCAAGAGAAACAATATTGAGACCCAACTCTCTATACCCTGACCACGTCGGGGACATGCATTAAAAAACGACAGGGAGCAGACCGCTCTGATACCACTGATCCAGATTTATGAGCGGAACGAAATGAAACCACAGATTTATGAAATTAACACAGACATAGTGAAAAATAATAGAGATACAGTAAAACTTGACTTCTATTAAATAAGAAATATGCTGAAAACTATAAAATGCAGACTGAAAACAAGCTTGCTAGAATGGTGGTAGCTTATCTTTGAGAAGAGATGTGCGGCTACGCTCATTCGCAAGAAGATGAGTACAATGAGGCTTTGAAGGCCTTTTTACAAGAAAGATGAATTCCAAAACCCTAGACATAAAAAAACCTAACCCTAGGAGATGAAATGCCAAAAGTCACGTGGGCCCTATTGGGGTAAGTTAGTACATTAACTTCTCGGGTCGTAACTTTTGCATACGATCTCCGTTTAGGGCGCGCGATAGCTCGTTGGAAAGGTATTGACGAGGAGCTTCATTTAAGGGGATCAATCAAAGACTTTAGCTATCATTAAGGTGCCTGATCATGAAAAAACGTTGTTTAGGCCCTCAAAATGGCCCCAAAAGTTTGGGAACCGAAAAACTACTAAAAATAGTAAGTTGCCAAAAAAATTATTTTGAGCCAGTTGGACAAGGTGGATGGTCATCGAGATCCTCTTGGATCATTGGTTTAGTTTGTTCACTTCAATTGTTGTGTTATTTTCTCGTGTATGGGTTTAACATTTAGACATGGTGTTATAACTTCTAAGTAAGGTCCATCCGGTAAGATCCATAGAACCTGGGTTTCAGTTTTTCTGCTCGAATTTTCTTCAAAGAAGACTGTCTGTATGGATGTAATCTCAACAATACCAAAACCCCCACCTCAAAGTTGCGCTCTACTCTCTGTTGGTCTGCATATACTTTCTGTTGATTCTATGTTGTTTGTAGATTTTCCTTCAAGATTTGGAGAATCTCCTAACTCTCCTCTATCCAATATTTGGCTCTAGGAGCCCTGTTGTCCCCAAACAATGTTTCCATGAATGATGGTGCATCGTACCCGTACAAGGCTCTGAATGGTGTCATACTGATGGACATATGATATGTTATGTTATAGTAGTACTCGCTCATATGGAGCCACTTTACCCACGTGCACTATTGTCCCCCCTACATAGTTCCTCAGGTACCCTTCCACCCATTTATTGACTATCTATGTCTGTCCATTGGTCTGTGGATGGTAACTAGTACACGTAGCCAATTATGTGTCCACCAACCTGAACAACTCCTGCCAAAATGCACTGATGAAGCGCCCATCTCTGTCACTGACTATCTGCTTGGGAAAACCATGCAGTCTGAAGACCTCTCTGAAGAATAACTCTTCCACTTGGGTGGATTTATACTCAGTGGCTATCGCAAAGAAGTGTGCAAACTTGGTCAGTCTGTCGACCACCACAAAAATACAGTCCCTACCTTGCACCCTAGGTAGTTCTATGATGAAGTCCATGGAGATGCTCTCCCATTTCTGCTCTGGAATAGGTAGAGGCTGAAGCAACCTTGCCGAGTGTGTCTACTCGAACTTGTTCTGCTGACAAGTCATACACTCTCGGACATGTCTCAGTACATCAACCTAGAGACCCTTCCATGAGAATCTCTCCCAGATCTTCCTGTACGTCTTGAAGTACCCCTGATGTCCTGTTCATGGCGAATCATGACTGGCCTTCAAAATCTTTTCCTTCAGTGTATATTCTGGAACTAAGTAGAGCCTGTCCTTATAGAAGATGACATCATCCAGTACTCAGTATCTCTCATCTACCACTTTCCCATCCATCACCTCACAGGCGAATTTGTTTTTGGAGTATTCTACCAGTAATTGTGCCTTCCAATCTGTAGATATGTCCATCAACGAACAACTCACTGGCCTCCTAGATAAGGCATCTGCTACGACGTTCATCTTGCCTTTAACATACTTAATGTTGAATTCAAAGGCTTGGACCTTCGAAACCCATTTCTGATGTCTCTCACCGAGGTCTTTCTAATCCAAGAAATACTTCAAGCTATTGTGATCGGTTTTCACCACGAATCTGTTGCCCACTAAGTATTTGTCTTAACTTTGTTAAGCTGTTCATGATAGCCAACATTTCCTTGTCGTAGATAGGATAGAGCCTCTCTGACTCGCTGAGCTTCCTCCTCTCAAAGACTATGGGGTGACCTCCTTGCATCAATACTGGTCCAATCCCCTCTCCTGATACGTCGCACTCCAAGACAAAGGGCTATGAAAAATAGGGAAGTGCTAGAATTGGGCATGTGCTCATGACCTCCTTGATTTTCTCAAAAGTGCGTTGTGATGCCTCGGTCCAGTGGAAAACCCATTTCTTTGTCAAATCGATGAGTGGTGCCCCCAATTGTGAGAACCCTTTCACGAACCTCCTGTAGTAACTGCATAACCCAAAGAATCCCCTTAACTCCGTGATGTTCTTGGGTGTTGGCCAATCCAGAATGGCCTTGATCTTTTCCTGATGTACCTACACCCCTTGCTCGTTGATGATGTGGCCTAGGTACATAAGCTCTCTCATTCCAAACTCACACTTGGATTCTTTGGTATATAAGGATTGTGACTTCATAATGCTCAGAACCTCATCTAAGTGTGCCAGATGCTCTTCCCAAGTCCTACTGTATATTAGGATGTCATCGAAGAAGACCAAAAGATACTTCTGCAATTATCCCCTTAAAATGTGGTTCATGCAAGACTGGAAGGTCATTGGTGCATTGGTCAACCCGAAGGGCATGACCAAGAACTAGAAATTCCCAAAATGGCATCTGAAAGTTGTCTTCTGAATATCTTTCTCGTTGATGCTGATCTGATGGTAACCTGAGCAAATATCTATCTTGGTGAAAAAAACGTCCCCATGTAGCTCATCCATCAACTTGTCTGTGCGCGGAATGGGGTACCTATTTTTGATGGTCTTCTTGTTGAGTGCACGATAGTCTATGCACATCCTCAGTGTGCCATCCTTCTTCAGAACCAATACTACGCGGACGAAGCAAACAGACTAGTGTTGGGCATGATGTGCCCCATCTCAAGCAAGTCCTTGATTGATTTATCAATCTCATCCTTGAATCTCTTAAGATTTCTGTAGGGTACGGTGATCACTGGTGTCGCCCCCACCTCTAACTCAATAGTGTGCTCAAATCCTCTGTCTGGTGGTCGCCCCAGTGGTATCGGCCTAAATACCGGCTCATACTAACTCAAAAGTTCCCTGATCTCTGGATGATAATGTTGTTTGCCATCTGAATCCCTTCAGGTGGTAATTAAACACTCAATAGCATACGCCACATCCCCATATCTAAAAATCTTCTCCATCCTCTTTGTCGACACTGTCCTGGGTGATCCTGAAGACATGCCCCTTAATACCACCGTTGATCCATTTGTATCTTTGAATCTCATCGTCAAGGTCTGATAATTGAACCCAATCTCGCCTAGTGAGTACAGCCACTGAACTCCCAATACCGCATCAATCTCTGATAAGTCAACTACATAGAAGGTGTTTGTCACGGTGTAGTTACCTATTTTAACTTCCATATCTAGTACCTTGTCCAAGCAAGTCATGGTGTATCCATCTGCCACTGCTACAGTGAATCCCTCTAACTCCTCAGTTTGTAACCCCCTCCTGGCTACTAATGCTACATCTATAAAATTATGGGTTTCCCCACTGTTATCCATCAAAGTTGCACTGA
>ML810734.1:241768-256559 GCA_009831015.1 Picea engelmannii | reverse complement strand
CACCCTTGGTTTCCTCAGAGATCTAGCTCTGATATCATATTAATTTTAGTCACCCAACACTTGGTAAATTATTTCCTATCAAATACTTTGTTGTAATTTACTTATTATTGCATATATACTAAATAAAAAATACAATTAGGTTTAAACGATTTAAATAAATAAATCTACGGAAGCAATAAACAAGAAACCACAATTATGCAGACATTTTTCTGCCCTTCAAATCAACTTTTCATTATAAATGAATCCAAGCTTACAAGGGCTCTTGTCCTGGGAAAATGGCCCCTTTGAGGAAAAATACAAACAAAATAGATGATCACACCTTAAGATCCGTCCTTCGATTTTGTTGGTCGCTATTCCTTTGTTGCCCATTTCTTCCTTCCTCGAACCCTTGATCTCTAGGTGAAATTCCTTCTTCACCTATCCGAGATCCTCTTGAATCACAGTCCTTCGTGACCCCACACTAGCAAAAGTCCTTTGTGTTGATATTATGGTAGTTGCGGGAGGTATTTACCTCCACATGTAAACCTAACAAGGATATAATACTCCAGGAAGCAAGAAGAAACCCTAATGAGTTGGCTAATAACCCTAGAAGACTTGTCGGCTCAAGAAGATAATTTATATTAGGTTATTAGCCTCCAAGAGAAGAAGTCGACCAGAAGAAATAATAATATACGGAACATACAGATAATTAGAATAAGAAGTCGGCCTAGGCAGTTAGCCAGGAATACTATAAATACAGGGCACTAGTCTCTCATTTGTCACAGTCTCAAAATTGCAGAGCAACAACTGGTGCGCACTGCAGTGCCCAGTGTTGTGCGTAGGTTTGAGGAGAGTTGTTGGTGTAGCTGTTGCAGCTAGCAGTTACGTTTTGGCTTGGACTATCTCTTGGCTAGGGTTTGGAACATCTGATCAGCCTTTGTTGATGCGCTATCCTTGGGGAAAGGTGTGCTACACTTTGTTTGTCTATCTAGCCTAGGGTTTGCTTCTGGAGTGATTCTTTGTCAAGGTTAAGGTGCTCAGAGGGTGACTTCGGTCTATGGTTAGGTGACAAGGGTATTGTCAATGGTAAAACAAGCACAAATATTTCATATTCTAACAGGTTATGGGCCCACACCTCCTTCATTCAGTCTAAACACTGGAAGGAAACATAGCCGCTAGGATATTGAGCTCACTGAGGAACTGCCGCTAGGGTTACTAGCAGAAGCAACTTCCAAGACACTGCCGCTAGGGTTACTAGTAGGAGCAGTTGCAGAAACCCTAATCCTCTTGTTAAGGCACCTTAAGTGAAGAGATTGACCTAATCTCCAGACAGATCAATGTGCCCTAGCCTAGCGCATCTCCTGGTATTCTCAACAAGCCAATACGTCAAGTTTGAGTTTGTGGTCAAATCTAGGGTTTGAGCAAGTAAAAGCAACCATGAATTATTCTATGAAGTCAGAGAACAAGTTAGATGGAGCCTCTAACTTCATAGCATGGAAGACAATGATTGACCTCATCCTTGCCAAGAATAAAGTGTTGGATATCGTGAAAGGAAAGATCGTGAAGCCAAAGTTTGAAGAAGGAAAAGAGAAGGAATCACAGAACGTTGCAGCTATGGAGAAGTTCAAAGATAGTGACATCAATGCCATGAGTATCATAGTGCATTCCATAAAAGACCACTTGATACCCTACATCTCTCATCTTGAGTCATCGAAGAAGAAGTACGATGCCCTAACAAACCTCTTCTCAGTCAAAAGCATTGGAAAAGTAATGAGTTTGAAGAATGAGCTCCGTGACATGAAGATGAATAATGATGACATCATAACATCATACTTTGTGAGAATTTCTCAGTTAAGAGATCAACTACAAGCTATTGAAGAGATCATCTCAGAAAAGGAGTTGGTAAACATAGTACTCAATGGTCTTCCCAAGACGTGGGATGCATTTCTTGCAAGCATGCACACAAGGAAGGAGTATCCAACATTTGAAGAGCTTTGGACTTGCTGTGCTCAAGAAGAATCAAGGATTGGTGCAAAAGAGAAACCCCAAAAGAAGTATGATGATCAAGCCTTCACAACAAGATTCAAGAACTTCAGGAACAAAAGGAAGTTTGGCTCAAGGAGGAAGCCAAATCAAGAGAAACACATTTCAGAAATACAATGCTTCAACTGTCGAAAGTATGGTCACTACAAGAATCATTGTCCCAAGCTAAGGAAAAGGAAGGAGAAACACGAAGCATCAGTTGCCGAAGAAAAGGAACCTACAAAGAAGACTAAGCAGGATGAAAGAGACTTCTTCTTCTAAAGGTAACAATACTCTTCTTATTTCTTGTACATATCTTGTTTGCATCGTCTCTGTACATATCTTGTATATCTATCTCTTGGAAGATAATGTGTTCCAAGAAGAACTATACCTATGGAAGAACAACAAGATAAGAATGGATGTCATTAGATAATACACATGAAAGGATGAAATACAAATCATGTGGAAGCTATTGCAAGATAAGCCGAATCAATCATGAAGAGACTTAGAAGAAGAAAAGACAGAAATAAGTCAGCAATCAAGAGGAAATTGAAAAAAAGACTTATGACGTTTTGTAGAAGACAACAAGATAGAAGCATGGACTCTGTTAGACAAGAGAGCCAATTATATATTGCAGAAGACAATAAGGATGCAGATGGAAGCGTGGACTCTGTTAGATGGAGGGAGCTGATTATATACACTCATACATGAAGCAAGGATTAGGAGGGAGCTAATCCTGTGATCCATAGAAGATGATGAAGTATATATCCATGATAGCAACCATGAAAGACAATATGTATCTAGTTCAACCTCAGAAGAAGTCTTCTTCGAAGAGAAGCTTTAAAGTATCCCTGGTAATCCATCCACATCCGTGATCTTGTGATGAAAGAAAGAAATAGAATCTTTAGGGCATGGAATCTACTCCATGGACCCAAGAGCTAAACATGAGGAAGAACATGAAGATTCAAAGAAAGAAAGAGAAGCCAGAAGCCAGTCATTGTATCAAGAATCACAAGATTGTCAGCTTGATATAAACTCAATAAAAGCAATTAAGAAGAGGAACTAAAAGTCGTGATGAAGAATAGTGTATGGAAGACTTATGAATGAAAGCATTGCGAGATCTAGAACTAGAGGTTCTCCTAGATGGAGGGAGAAGACTATGATGATTATTTGTTTCAGTAAACCAGACTTATCTCTACATGAGTCATTATATCATCTGCAACATCCATAAGTTGGAGTTCTACATCAGATGAATGCAAATAATACTCTCCAAAGAAATTGAATAAAGAGTGTATGAAGAAGCAATCTCAAAACTTTGAGGCATACCATAAAGAGGCCCTTGTATGCAGATAGAAGAAGATAACTTGGTGAAGAACCTCCAGTGCACATCAGAAGCATGGTGAAGATTTCCTATAACATCAAGATGATTACTCAGTAGATCAGATCTCATGATAATGAAAGAAGTGCCACATGGATATGTTCTAGTTTTCCAACAATGATATACTCTATTGTTCAGAGCTACATGAAGCCTTCACAGAAAATCAGTGTTGCAGACTAAAGTACATTTGAAATCAATCATTACATTATCCGCGATGAAGTCTAGAAAGGAGAAAGTGATTCTCCAATACATATCTCCACAAATGAGCAGATAAGCAGACATTTTGGTAAAAGATGAAAGAGTTTGCGTACTCAAGCTAGAGCTCATGGAGACAAATTCCTTACTGAAAAAGGAAGAGATGAATCCCAGGTTAGGAGGGAGCACTGAAAATATTATTGAAGACATTCATTGAAAAATAGTCCAGCTTGGACAGATTCTTTCCTGTTCGGAAAGTGGATTGAGATTTCTGACGGACAACGATTTCCCATTGTGGTTAACATGGGAAATGGTCCATATTGCTGATGTATCATAGACAACGACTTCCAATTGTGGTTAACATGGGGAGTGGTCTAGGGCAATCTCTCTTCTTGAGGGTTACTCAAGAAGACTGGCCTGACTCGTCGGACAACGATTTCTCATTGTGGTTAACATGAGGAATGGTCCGTTTTGGAGGTTGATACAGGACCGTCTTTTCCTCTTGTGGTTAACAGAGGAAATGGTCTGGACAATCATTCCTTAGGGTTTATACATTCTCTCCAGGGTGCACTTTGATTAGTGTAGGAAGAATGGCCCAGGGTGGGGAATGGTCCAGGCTCAACAATCAGGGACATGCATTCCTTAGGGTTTATACATTCTCTCCAGGGTGCACTTTGATTAGTGTAGGAAGAATGGCCCAGGGTGGGGAATGGTCTAGGTTCAGAAAATAGAACAATTATTCTTCCTTGCTTGAGAAGAATAGTCCAAATATCTCGTTGTTCTACTCTGAGGGCATATATTCTTTCAGATCTCACAGATGTGAGTGAAAGATTGGCCCAGATGATTCAGTTTATATCATAACATTGTTTCTGTGCAGGTTGATATCAAATGATTGTTATGAAGACTGTATGACAATAGATGTATACTACTGTGGTGGATGTGTTCCACTGTTTGTGACTATACGTGACTGATCAAGTACTTGTTTGTTACTTGGTGTGGTAGTGTACCACTAAATTGTAGTTATGTACTACTATGGATAGACACAGTTGTGTTCTATTTTGTTTTGATTGCCTTGAAGACTATCAACAGTTTATTGGAAATAATTATTAGCTAGATGAATGATGAACAAAGATTTTCCAGACAGAAAATGGTTCAGAACATTTACTCTTCTAGATTAGAAGAATGACCTTTGTATCACTCTGTGGAGTGAGCATCATGTCTGATTACTCAGATAGAGTATGGTTTCGAGAGATGATGCAACTGATGATGATGATGGTGCTCATGATCTAGTCATGATCTAGTTTATATAACTATGTTGATGCTACCGGGTGAATGGTATGTTTTGTGCTCAAGACCATTACCTGTAATACCTCCATAGCTAGGATGGAGTGTTGATATTATGGTAGCTGCGGGAGGTATTTACCTCCACGTTTAAACCTGATAAGGATAGAATACTCCGGGAAGTAAGAAGAAACCCTAATGAGTTGGCTAATAACCCTAGAAGACTTGTTGGCCCAAGAAGATAATTTATATTAGGTTATTAGCCTCCAAGAGAAGAAGTTGGCCAGAAGAAATAATAATATACTGAACAGACAGATACCCAGAATAAGAAGTCGGCCCAGGTAGTTAGCCAGGAMTACTATAAATACAGGGCGCCAGTCTCTCATTTGTCACAGTCTCAGAATTGCAAAGCARCAACTGGTGTGCACTGCAGTGCCCAGTCTTGTGTGCAGGTTTGAGGAGAGTTGCCGGTGCAGCTGCTGCAGCTAGCAGTTACGTTTTGGCTTGGACTATCTCTTGGCTAGGGTTTGGAACATCTGATCAACCTTTGTTGATGTKCTATCCTTGGGGAAAGGTGCGCTACCCTTTGTTTGGCTATCTAGCCTAGGGTTTGCTTYCGAAGTGATTCTCTGTCAAGGTTAAGGTGCCCGGAGGGTGGCTTCGGCCTATGGTTGGGTGACAGGGGTATTGTCAATGGTAAAAAGAGCACACATCTTTCATATTCTAACACTTTGCTCTCCTTATGTGTCTCATCTCACCTTAGCTGCCTTTTATAATGTCGAGTTTACCCTATATCCAAAACCCTAGATCTCCAAAATGATCAATGGTTGAGATAAATCTCACCAACACTTGAGATCGACGACTAAGATTGAATTTAATTCACTAATGCCAAAAGTTAGGAATTTCATTAAATTAAACTCAATTAATTATAAAAAGACATTCACTTTAATAATTACTTTAATAAAGTGGATTTTCTAAGTCTTGAGAGGTATTAGTGATGACTTCTACATGTTAGACACAAAACCAATGTGGAAGTACCTATCTGATACTACAAATATCAACAATAATTACCCCTCAAACCTGACATATACATTGAGGAAGTTTGCTCTTTGCAGAGCAGCCCCTCGAGGCATGTTTCTTAAAACACTCCCCAAAAAAGAAAAAAAGTTTGATACATATTCCATGCACCTAACCTCTCCTAAATACGAATTGAAATACTTTGTATTCTGTTCACCTTGTATGACTAGCCTAAGGCTGGCCATTCATTTTACCACTGCATGCACATCCAAATTATTTTATAGGCAGAGAACATAATGAATTTTGATTTTTGCAAGTGGGCTTTTATTCACCTCAAGTTTTGGTTTCGTGTTGGCCAATATTTTTTTTAGGGATGGTATATGATCATGAAATATGAGCAAGGATTCATGAAATTGTTGAATGCAAACATTTCCATGTCTTTTTTTTGAAGTTGCATCTGTGAACTTTAAGTCATGATTCCTTGGATAATGAAACACATCCCTTCAACATCAGTGAAAGATTCTGCTTAGCTTTATTGGACCAACATAAAAAAGAGGAAGATGTTTTTCTTTTTGGAATATGTATCTTATTGAATAACAAAGGATACATCAAGAGATTTACATCATTAAGACAAATTTTGAATATTCAAGTTATCCCTCCCTACATAGACGAAGAGAGGCATAGGCTCCAATCTTCAATCTCAAGATAGTTTACATCCTTCTTGAAAATGGCAATCGTGGCTGAAATTTGAATTGCCAGCGCTCATCTAAAAGTTGTGAATTCATCCAAATAACTCAGATTAGTCTCGGTTCAAAACTTCACGATGTCACCTTTTCCATGAAATGGAGATGTCTGTCGGTCTTATGGTGTCCCATTCATCGTGTTATAGCTCAAGTTCTCACTCAGTGTAAAATAACTCCCCGCACCCGGAAATAAGCAAACCATTGATTGGTTGGACCCCATCCCTTGCCAACAGACTATTTCAACTCAATAGGATCTCGATGCCCTTATATACACGATTATTTTTCTTGTTCAATTGGATGATGCCTGCTTCTGAACACTCACGACCACAAACTACGAGTTAGAACTCGGCCTTGCTCTTCCAGGTCAGATGAAAGCGAAGGGTTCAATGGCACGTCGACTCCACTCCAATCCCGAAAAATTAGCTGTGTGGATCCTATCTCTCAAGGCATCTCAGAAACAAAAACACTTGCCCCTGTACATGGGCGTTTAGGCTAGCTGGGAGTCGAACCCATACCTTTGAATTTCTTCCTTAATGAAACATTAATATTTATACTCCCACCCACTCTTAACTGAGTAAGTTATAACCTGGTGTAAGCGAGTTCCCTGTGTTGATTTTTCTAATTTCCAGACCTGATAATTATTACCTTGTGATTTCAAACATATTTTAATGCCAATGTTATCATAGAATAATTACACATTGAAAATTTCAACTTAAATAAAACTACAACCGAAATAACATAATCACACAAAGATAGCCATACACAATAGACACAAGATTTATCTTGAGAAAACCCGAACTCGGGAGAAAAACCTAACAAAATTTTCTCTCGAAGAAATTTAATCCAAGTTCACAAATACATCAATAGAAATATGAAGAAACTCACACAAGATAAGTTCACCCTAGTATGAGGAAGATCCCTCAAAGATGGCGAACTACTAGACAAAGATAGCGCAACTGGTAACTACAACTGACAACTGACGACTGACACTGCAACTGATAACTAGCAGCTACAACTGGCAACTGACACGAAGCATCTGGTCAATGCACACTAGAACATAAGCGCTGATGAGATGTGTAATAATGAAATGAACTTGCCTTTATTTATATTAGTCAAGTCACCTTATTTTACTGGCAGGGCTGAATTGTCATTTTTGTCTTTTAACTTTATTTTATTTCTTTTGTTGCTTTTACAAGTGTTTCTTCAATGCTTCAATGGAGCCGACTTGATATTCTTGTCTTCTATTTCTTCTTGTTCTTTCTGGATTCTTCTTCAATGGTTTTCTTTGTATTTTTGTATGGAGAATGACTGCCTGAAGTTGCAAAACTTCAACACTCCCTCTCAACGAGGGAGACATTCTCCATACTTGGATTTCTTCTATCATAGAAAATTTTTGTTCATGAGCCATGTTGATGATCCATCTCCACACAATTGTTTCTAGCACCTCCGGTCTCAATGAAGACCACACATGGACCATTCACCTTCACAAGTACACCCTTGTGAGTGAATGTCACCATAGGTAAACCCCTATGAATGAATATGCCATTGTCCACTGGTTAAACTACCAATCCTGGGAGAATGATGTATGATGCTATCTGACATGTGGAAGCACCTTGAGTCCATAGGTAAACTCCTGTAAGAACTATGTCTGGGCCCATTTACCTTGGAAGTAAATGTATCCTTCTTCTTAGGCTATATATGGGAGAAGGTCTGCCAAATGCTTACTTGGGCCACTCACCACCACAAGTACACCCTTGTGAATGAGTGTCACTTACAGGTAAACCCTTGTAAGTGAATTTGTCATTCTCCATTGGTTAAACTACCAATCCTGGGAGAATGATGCCCGATGCAACCACACACTGGAGGAACACTAGCACCTCAAGCCTTCTGTCCTTCAAAGACTGCGCCTGGGCCATTCACCATTGGTACACCCTTGTGAGTGAATGTCTTCCCGATGCTTCCTCCTGGAGAACCATCAACACCTCGAGTCTTCTGTCCTTCGAAGACTGCACTTGGGCCATTCTCCATTGGTCAAATCACCATGGCCAATCCTGGGAGAATGTCTGCCTAATGCTGTTCAAACATCAACACTCCCTCTCAGCGAGGGAGACATTTTGCATCACGCCAAGCTTGTCCTTGAAGTAAACAAACTTCACTCTGGACAGAGGCTTGGTGAGAATGTCCGCTATCTGCTCATCTGTGGATATGTGCTTAAGCTTCATCGTTTCCTTCTGCACCATGTCTTGGATGAAGTCTTGCAAGAAGCTTCCGAAGCCACATTGCTTCATGACTTGCGATACTGGATGCGATATAATCCATCTCTACTGTACTGAGTGCTACATAAGCCTACTTCTTGCTTATCCCGAAAATTGTAACTGATCCCAAGCTGAAGCAACACCCCGAGGTGCTCAATCTATCTGCTGCACTCCCTGCCTAATCAAAATCTGTATATCCCTGCAACCTCACTTCACCACCTGAGACAGATCATATCCAACTGTACCATGCTGGTACCTCAGCGCATGTTTTGCTACAACCCATTGGAATTGCCTTGGCTTCAACCAAATACTGGCTCAATGTGCTCTCTGCAAAGAAAATATCTGGTCTGGTATTAACCAGGTACATCAAGGATCCAATCCACTGCATGTACATCGTGGGATCCACCAAATCTGAATTTGAAGCATAATCACTCAACTTCTTCAGATTTGTCTCAAGAAGTGTAGCCATGGACTTGCAGTCCATCATATCGAACCTCATAAGTATCCCCTGACTAAGGAAGATGCCATCTGATCTTTGTCACACTTCTAATCCCAAGAAATAGTACATCTGGCCAGGATCCTCCACCTCGAACTCTGAGGCCAACTCCCTTTGTCACTGAAGCAAACCCTATTGTCCAGTCTGCCTCACTAGTTGCTCCCTTTGTGAATGAGGCAACTCCCATACCCCAGTCCTCCTGACTGGATGCCTCCTTTGTCACTGTAGAAAAACCTACCGAAACAAGGGAATCCTCCCAGGAGGTCTCACATCTCCTAGAAGCCTCCTGTCTCTGAAGCTTCTATTTGTCCTCCTCAACTCATGACATCTGTCTATCAGTCCTGGAAGATGTCTCTCTCCCACCTGAACCTGATGGGGAACTCCATCTGAATGATCAACTCTCCCTCTGATCCAACTGATTCTCTCTGAGATCAATCTGACTATGAGTCTGCATGCTCCCTCTGAAACTTGACTCCCTCTGAGTTTGTACAATCTCTGGAGCCATCTGCTCCCTCTACATTTGCTAAACTCCTCTAAAGTCTGATCTCCTATGAACTGTCCTGGGAGGTTGCTCCTCCCTAATGGATCATGAGGGATGAATTCCTCTGAACTCTGGCTCCCTCTAAGATGGTACTTGGTGGGGCCACTTGCCTCACCATTGGTGTTGCCACCTGCACCTCCTCACAATTGGAAGGTTTGGAATCAATAATGTGACTAATCAATGCCATATAACTCAAGAACCTATGAGGTCGTTTTCACTCCCTGAAAGTACCACTAGGAGCTGCATGCCTCTTTGAATCTTGCAAAGTGTCACGAAGTCATGCTGGCCTCTTCCTGATCATAACAACACCTCTAGGTAGACCCGCTGGCTCTACTGACTCCACCTGGTAGTATGAAGAATGAACAACCGGACTAGAGGGATATGTACCTTCATCCTATAGAGCCTCTTGCTCCTCACTATCAATCCCCATATGAGACTTTTTGTATCCCACAAAAGGTACCCTTCTTTCCAGAAGGTTCTAACTTCATCCTTTTTTCCTTCGGTGCATGGATGTATACTCTCATATCTGGACAGTCCGCTCCATGTCTCAAACTAGAGACCATTTGACCTGTTTCCACCTGCAACCGTCACTATAACTGCCTCCCTCTCAGATATATCACCTGTGACCTACCCGAAACAAGAATAAGAACAAAAGACGAGAACAAGAACAAAAGACAAGAACAACACTTTTCTAGTGTTGTGACCAATCATTCCTCCACGATAACCTGCTTGGAACAAGAACAAAGCAAGAACATCTCCATGGTAACCTCCATGGAATTTAACCTTGTTCATGGGGTTATTAGGCTAGGGAAGAGATTAATTCAACTTGCAAACAAGTGCATCATTAGTATTAAACCGTAATGATCATCACACCAACACTATTTAAGTGTTACTAAGCAATAATACTCAACAATAATAGTCCTCTAAAGACTGTTGTCCTAGTTACAATATTTACTTAAGATGCAACAATATAAAATATCAAACCTGATATGCAAATGACAGAAAGAAAAAAACCGATGACAGAAAGAACACTTATGGAATATGTTTCAGTTTGGGCTCTGCTATGATATCATGGTCTATCAGGAAACAAAAGTCTGTTGCACTCAACACTGCAGAAGAAGAGTATATTGCAGCTTGTGATGCTTGTACGAAAGCAATATGGCTCCGTAAGCTGATTTTTGGACTATTTGATCAGGTGCTGGATACGACTGTGATATATTGTGATAATCAGAGCTATGTGAAGTTTTCAGAACCTCGTGTTCCATGACAGGTCAAAGCACATTGAGATCAAGTACTATTTTATTCGTGATAAAGTCCAGAAGGGAGAAGTGATTCTCTATTACATCTCCACTGATGAGCAAACCACTGATATTTTGACAAAACCGTTGTCCAAGATAAATTTTACATACTTGAGGGACAAGTTGGGACTTGTGGAGATAACTCCCTTGGTTGAGAGGGAGGTGGCGACTTCCTCGGTTGGGAGGAAGTGCTAATATATGGCATCATGGATAGTTAGTGTGTTGGTGGACAGACATTCTCCAGGTGGAGAATGGTCAAGGTAGAACATATTGCTGATGGATTGACATTCTCCCTGTGGAGAATGGTCCAGGTTGACAGATTGTTGATGTACCATGGACAACTATTCTCCTGGGGCATTGCTCGGATAGGTAGAATGGTCCAGGACAACTATTCTCTTGGAGATTTTCCCAAACATGTAGAATGGTCTGCCCCCCTGAGTTCATAGTAGTGACCAGAGTGGGGAGATTGGTACATGACATACATTTTCCCTGAGTTCACAATAGTGTCTAGAGGGGGGGAAATGGTCCAGGACAATCATTCTTCCCGAGTTCACAGTAGTGACCAGAGTGGGAAGAGTGGTCTTTGTATTCAATGGCATGGCTTTCAACATCTGGGAGGACTGACATTCTTCTAGGACATATGTATGGATTATAAGAATGGTCCTTGTAGCCCATGGTGTGGCTTTCAACATCTGTTGGGATAGTCATTCTTCCTGTGTCATAGGCAGTGACCAGGATATGAAGAATGGTCCCTATATCACTCTGTTGAGTGAGTAACTTATGCGAGACACTCTGTTGAGTGCGCTAAGTCCAACACATGACTTATTCAACATCATGCTGGATTCTCAGATGGAGTATAGCCTCGAGAGATGATGCAGACGATGATATGATTTGATGCCATGAGACTGTTGTACTTCATGATGATAGCTTGTGTAGATATTAGTTGATTGCAATGGAGACTGTGGGTCTCTGTATAGTAGCTATGTTCTACTGTGGTGGATGTGTTCCATTGGTAGTAACTATGTGTCACTAGATAGTAGTTGTGAGTTACTAGGAGTGGTTGTGAACCACTAGATAACAATTGTGTAATACTATGGATCGACATTGTTGTGATATATTGGATCGCCTTGTAGTAACTATGTGCTACTACCTGATTGCCATGGAGACTACCAATAGTGTTGGAGGTGAGTGCCAACTAGATGGATAGTGATGATGATGCTCGTGACTTGATCTGCATGATCATAAGATAGCCCGTGTAGCTATGATGATGCTACCTGTAGAATGGTCTGCAAAACTATGTGAGCCTTGCCCATACCATGTGAAATGGATGGATGTGTTTGAGACCATTACAGTTAATACCTCCCTAGCTAGGAGGGAGTGTTGATATTATGGTAGTTGTTGGAGGTATTAACCTCCATGTGTAACCTTTGACTAGAATAGAATATTCTAGAAGTAAGAAAAACCCTAAACATATGTGTAAAAATCCTAGAAGACAATTCAACTCAGTAGAATAAATAATATCAATGTATTATCTTCCAGAAAGACAAGTCGGCCCAGACAGGTGTCAAGAACCACTATAAATAGGAGGTGCTCTAGCTCATTTGTACACACTCACTCTCTCAAGTATAACGCAAGTCTGGAGATGCAGCGACAAGAAAGGAAGGGGCATCTTTTGGGGTGATTCTTGGTCTCTCTCTCTCTCTCTAGCAATATCTAGCCTAAGATATGTGCCCTACCTTCTAATATCTATTGGTGGTATTCTTGATGGTATTTTGATATTCTTGGTGGTAGCCTAAGAAGTGCAACTGCAATTGTTACAGTTGAGTATTGTTCTTGTTCTGTGGTTGTGGAGACTCTCTCTCTTGTGCGCTACCCTTGGAGGATGTTCACTCTCCTTGTCTTGTGTTGTTGCTACAATTAGATGGTGTTTTTTGGTTCCATCTTGTGCTACTGCTGCAACTAGGGTTTATTTGTTGGTTATAGTGTGGATTTCCATAATCATTCTATCTAGCAAAGGTTAAGCTGCTTGGGGGTGGCTGCATGACTATAGTTGGGTGACAATAGTGATATTGTCTATGGTGAAACGATCACATCAATATTTTAACAGATCCCTCAAAGATGGCGAACCACTAGACAAAGATAACGCAGTTGGCAACTGACAACTGGCACTGCAACTGGCAAATGGCGGCTGCAACTGGAAACTGGCATGAAGCAAATGGTCAATATGCACTAGAAGAGGAGAGCTTATGAGATGTGTAATAATGAAATGAACTTGGCTTTATTTATTCTAGTCAAGTCACCTTATTTTACTGGCAGGGCCGACTTGTCATTTTTGTCTTTTAACTTTATTTTATTTATTTTGTTGCTTTTACAAGTGTTTCTTCAATGCTTCAATGGAGCCAACTTGATCTTCTTGTCTTCTATTTTCTTTTTATGCTTTCTTGATTCTTCTTCTATGGTTTTCTTTGTATTTTCTTATGGAGAATGACTGCTCGAAGTTGCAAAACTTCAACACCCTATTTATTATTATAAACATATTAACAACTTTAGTTTATTGGCCTTGAAACTCCGGAAAGACCAACACTCGACCCTTCAAGCATTTCATTGCCATCCATTAAAGAATTTCATTTCCATCCATTAGTTAAGTGCTTCTCCAAAACTCTTCTCCGTAGGTTTTCTTTCGGTTTAGTTACCCCAAATATGTACTCAATCCCATTGGTCATAAACCCCAACTGAGGCGAACCAATCTAACGATCCGAAGTATCGGGAGGGATATTTCATTTCCCATTTGGCCATCTACAACATGATCCGTTACACCAACTACACGACCGTCTATAACTTGATTCGTCATAACACTTGCTCAGTAGGCCTAGGAGCAGGTGGAATTGATATCCCGATTGTAGGTAGAAACCTTACCATAGCGAGTGGTGGGTTATGAGGGAGAAACAAAAGAGGCAGGTGGGGATGAGGAACCGAATTCTCGACCAAAGGAAGAGGAAGAGACTAAAGAAAGGTTTTACATTTCCACCCAACCCAAGTTGTGAGAACCCAAAAGAAACTACTAGGCATGCCACCCATTGTCACCTCAATGACTTTTCCTTTCTCACTTTTGACTAAGGAAAATTCCTAATCAAAGGGGGTATCCGTAAAGGTCAATTGAGCCTATTCATTGCAACGTGGGAGAAATATTTTATATTAGTTGATTATGTCATTAATTCAATAAAGTCAATTTACATTTCATGGTATAAAATAAGTAAAAATAAAACATGCAAATTGATATTAGGTCAAATCCCAAGAGTTGGAAATATGAGTGTAAACCAATATTAGAAATGTGTTCATAATAAGTGATGAAACCAACATTTATGCTAACAAAATGCTTAATGTTGAAATGCTCAATTCTTGAATAAAAGTGTGGATCGCTAGATATAACAACACAATGTGTATTATGTTAAGGTCCTAACTCGCACATAGGTAGATCAATGTATTCAGATGTAATAAAGGTCAATATTAATAAGACCTTTCAATAAAATAGAATAAGGCGGATGTAAGAAGACCTAATAGAAGCTTCCGCTTCTAGAAGGATCTT
>ML810734.1:200609-237215 GCA_009831015.1 Picea engelmannii | reverse complement strand
TCTGATTCAAAGTGCTATTTCTGTTGCTATTTCGTATATCATTTCTGTGTATTGTGAAGATTATGCTGGATATTTTACTGTTATTCTGTCATTTCTAGCATTCCGTTTCTGTTCTGCATATTTTATATATCTGGTATCTTGCATATTAGCTCAAATCTTAAACACGAGTGCTCGAAATTTGAAGTGCCATGTGACAAACTAAATGCAACTTTTATACTATTTGAGTTGTTAGATTGTAATTATGTGCTAGATAAAATAAAGAGGATTTGTCACAAGAAGGTACTCAATGTTGAATTTCCAAAATTAAGATTATCTTTTATGAGAGTGTATGAAGCAATTGTGAGCAAGTTTTAGTAAAACATTTACCATGAAAGGAAAGATGCCATCCACAAAAATGTAAACTTGCAACAATTTAGATTCCATATTTGTTCTTATCAAATGATTCCACAATGAGTTTTATTCATCTCAAAATTAACATCATATATCATGAAACCAAAATCTGAAAAGCATTGCTTAAGAGTGTGTTCTATGAAGTTATTGAGATCTGTCCAAAATTAACAAATTGATTCCTTAGTTTATGTGATGCAAAAGTATACATGAACGAGATTTGTTAAGTTACTTTCCTTTGAATTGTGATTAAGTGTCTAGTAAAATATCCATTCACCCAATAATTGGCATTCCAACTATGAAAGACAAACTTTGACCATAAGGTAATGCAGATCGATCTAGGCATCACTTAAAATGAACCTTATCAATATGATACCTATATTTCCGTTCAACTCATAATCACAATGTGCAATACCATGAACCAAAGTATGGCAAGATGAATTTTAAGTGGTATCTAGCACATCAAAATGTAAATTCACTTTTAAAGAGTGTGATGGTTTATTAGATCTGTTTGAAATGAATACATCCAAGTAAATTTCAGACTTGAATTAAATAATCAATACAGACATATAAACTATCAATTAATATGAGATGAATGGGAGCAAAAATAGTGAAATATATGAGTTAAGAAACCACAAGTTGCTCTTAAGTATTTGAAAGTTTACTATATCTGTTTTTAATAACCTTTATTTGATGAATTGCAGATCTAAATTTAAAACCTCAACTTCATAAATAAAACCAACAATCCAAGAGGGTTAGATATGGAGAAAAATCTTCAAGATTTAAGCTATTAGAATCAAAATTTTGCTCGAATACAAATTGATCTATCTAATAGACAATTAAGTTAACTATTTTACTTGTTAGAAAATCTAATGTAAGATATCTATGTAAGAAATTCCATATGTGCAAGGAAAAAAATGAAAATAAAGAAATTTTGAAATTTGGGGGATTGGGAAATTGAAGACCAGTGCCTAACTCCACTTGGGTTGTGGGGTCAACCTTGATCTCAATGAGGGTTTGTTCCATTGTGAAAATTAGGGGTTTGTATGCAATCAAGTGATGTGCAACACAAAGCCTCAATTTTGACACTCAGAACTTGCAAGTCTACGGGGGAGAAAAGTCTTCACTAAGATCTACTTTTAAAACAACACTAAGGTGGGCCCTACTGATAAATTAAAACAAAGGCAAGAAATATAGGATATTTTATGCATAATGTATTAATCTTATAATGAAAATAACCAAGGATATAGATGGAGAAATTAATTTTACCACTATAATCTCTTCCAATGTTGCATGTGTGCTCCTCTATGGCCTCATGTTGGCTCTATCCTCCAAAACCTGCAAGAAAATAAGATCCAATGGTGTGCCTAGGGAAATGACTACTTAAGAAAAGATACAAGATAAAAAATCACAAACTAGAGCAAGAGTTGTGACAACCTTTATTTCCAAATAGAGTCAAATAATAATAAAATAAGGTGGACTAGATGCCACATGTACAATAGGGTAAGATATCCATCTCACAAAGTTGGCGCCGTCCCTCAAAATAACAAATGGATGGGAAACTAACACTTCCTTGGGGGGAGAAGTGGGGGAGGTTGACCCAATCAATCATGCTACAAACCTCCTTAAAATAGCATAACCACCTCAACAACCCATGTGTGTGGTCCATGATCCAAGGAGAGAAGTGCACCCTCCAAAAATATGCTCTAACTGTTGATCTTTGGACAACATCGGGAAGACATTCTTCCATATATATATATATGACATGATATTTATAATACAACGTATACATATGTATAATAAATAAGTAGTTACTTATTATCCAAGGGATGCATCCTTTCATGGATGGTCACCATATGTTCTCTATATATGGAACTCTCATCATTGTAATAATACATCAATCTATTATAATCATTTTGTCTGAGCATTTTCTATTGTACTTGTGTCTCTGTGCATGGTTATTATTACTGCTATTGTTCATGGGTTATGCTTCAGTTCATGTAAGTTTGTAAATAAACTAAATATAATTGAGCAACATTAAACTCCAACATGGTATCATAGTAGCGTTCTTGAAAGAAGACTATTGCACATGCATTGAACTTCTACAACAACTCGTCGTACCTTTCCTGCAATTCACTGTTTTGCTGCAACTGCAACTTAGGTTAAGGTTTCTGCACTCTTCCAGCAACCATGGTGAACTACATTTTGGTGGAATATAGGATTGATGGAAAATCCAACTTCAGTTCTTGGAAATCTAGATTCCTCATCACTCTAGAAGAGATTGATCTAATGAAGTACGTTGAAAAAGTTGTACTAGAATCAACTTATGATGCATAAAATTCTCAATGGAGGAAGAATGATGCAAAAGATAGAAAGATCATCATCTATTCGGTGAGAGACCATTTAATCCATCACATCTCCAACTTGAAGACAACTAAGTAGATGTACGCTGCCTCGAAGAAGTTGTTTGAGAGAAACAACACTGACATAACACTTGCCTTGAGACATCAGCTTCATAATCTCAAGATGACGAAGTCAGATACAGTTGCCACCTTCTTCATGAATATTTCAGAGATTAGTTGGGTGCTATTGGTGAAATCATCTATGATAGAGAACTTGTCATGATTACCCTTAATAGTCTTCCAAGCCATTGGGGGCCATTCATTCAAAGTATCAGTAGGCGATCCAAATTGCCCAAGTTTGATCGTTTATGGGAAGAATGTACTCAGGAGGAGACCAGACTTGCAGCTAGAGGCGTGCAATGTTCCCATCATGATAACAACCAAGCCCTTGCTACTCATGCAAGGAAAAGAAAAGGAAAAAGAAGATGTTTCGACAAAACATTTAAAGGAAGGAAGTCAACACCAACTTCAAAACACAAAAAGAAAGACATCTCAAAGATTCAGTGCTTCAGATGTGACAAGTATGGCCATTATGTAAAAAATTGTCCTACATTGAAGAAGGGAAATCAACATGCTTCCACTGCTAATGTTGATTCAAAACCACCTCAGAGGAAGTCAAGGAATGCAAGCATGAATGATGAAGAGTTCTTATTCATTTCAACCCTCTCAGGTATGGTTCCTACTAATAATGATATTTGGTTGATTGACAATGGTGCTTCCAGACATATGACTGGATACAAAGAGCACCTTACAGATCTAGTAGAGAAAGAATCTCGTTTGCATATTGTACTTGGCGATGATGCCAGATATATTGTGAAGGGAGTTGGATCCACTTCCTTACAATTGGATTCTCGCACCCCACTCCATTTGAGTGATGTATTATTTGTACCTGGGATGAGAAGGAACCTTGTCTCTATTTCAGACTTAGAGAATAAAGGCTACAAGGTTACTTTCTCTGATGGAAAGGTTCTTTCGGGGAACAATAACTCTAGTATGGAGTTTGCTCGGGTGATTTGTGTTCGAGAGGACATATTGTACAGATTGATTGTACGAGCAATTCATGACTAGATACATGATTCTATCAGTTTGAGTGAACTATGGTATAGGAGACTTGCTCATTTACATTATAGATCTCTTCCCGCTCCGGGGAAGATGGTGACAGGCCTTCCAAAGATCTATGTTGAACACGATGGCATTTACATAGGTTGTGCTCTTGGAAAGAATGCCAAGGGGTCCTTTCTGAGTAGTGGCAAAAAATCCAAGGGGATCTTAGACATGGTTGATACAGATTTATGTGGACCCTTGACAATCGCTTCATTGAGTAGATACCTATACTATGCGATCTTTATTGATGACCACTCTCGGAAGACTTTCATTTACTTCTTGAAGACCATGGATGGAATCATTGCCAAATTTTAGGAGTGGAGAGCACAATTCAAAAACTTGACAGGAAAGAAGATCAAAGTGTTGAGATCAGATAATGGAGGAGAATACACCTTCTAGGATTTCAATGATTTCTGCACTGAGGCAGGGATCAAGAGGGAGTTCATCGTTCCTTACAACCCTCAACAGAATGGGGTTGCAGAGAGGAAGAATAGATCTATTGTTGAGGCAGTCAAGGCGATGATTCACGATCATCATTTACCAATGTTTGTGTGGGAAAAAGCATCCATGACTGCAGTGTATGTTCATAACAAAATTCCTCATAAGACTTTAAGGAACATGACTCTCGAGGAGGCCTTCACTAGAGTGAATCTTGAGATTGGGCACTTCAGGATATTTGGGTGTCCTATATACATTCATGTACCTAAGGAGGAAAGGACCGATCTAGACCCTTCAGGTAGAAAGGGTACATTTGTGGGGTACAATGAGTCTTCGAAGGCATATTGGATCTACATCCCTAGTCAGAGACAGATTGAGATGAGCAGAGATGTTAACTTTGAGGAGGAGGTAGCCTTTAGGAGATCTAGAGGATCTCACATGAAGATTGATAATGAGAAACATGAAGAGATGGTGCCTTCTCCCCCTCACCCACCAACAATTCCAAGGGAGACAATTGAGCCTATTGATCCCGTTGATCTTGTAGCTCCAGTTGATGTTCCCAGAGATATTTCAGTAGGTCAGAAGAGACCTACATGGGCTCGTCAGACTTTGTAGGAGGAAGAAGGACATGCAACTCCTCATGGTACCTTCCAAGGGAGAAATAGACCTCAGAGATATTCATGATATGCCACAACTATGAGCCACATCATTGATTATGAGCCTTCCTGTTATGAGGAGGCATCTAGTCAACCAATATGGAGAGATGCCATGATGGAGGGGTATTAGAGCATCATGAAGAATGATGTGGGATATTGTTTCGAGACTTGAGGGGAAGTCTGTAGTGACTTCCAAGTGGATCTAAAAGATCAAACACATAGTTGACGAGAGCATTGAGAAGCACACATAAATATTTGTTTCTAGAGGATTCTCTTAGGCGGAGGGAATATATTATGAGGAGAAATTTGCTCTTGCTTCTCGATACACTTCTATCTGAACAATTATTTCCCTTGCAACATCCATTGGTTGGAGACTACATTAGATGGATGTGAAGACAACCTTTCTCAATGGAAAGATTAAGGAATAAGTATACATCGAGCAACCAGATGGTTTCGTCATACATGATAAGGAGTCTCATGTGTGCAGGTTGAAGAAGTCTTTATATGGACTCAAGCAGGCACCTCGAGTTTGGTATGCGAGGATTGATGGACACTTGATGATTTTGGGCTTCAAAAAAAGTGTTGTTGGTCTCAACCTATACTACAAGACTGTTAATTGTGAGTCCCTAATTCTGGTCCTCTACGTTGATGATTTATTCCTAACCGGTACAGAGAGCCTTATTGCTGAATGAAAGTATGTGTTGGCCTCTGAGTTTGAGATGAAGGACCTTGGTATGATGCACTACTTATTGGTACTAGAGGTGTGGCAAAGAACTGATGAGATCTTCATGAGTTAGGGGAAGTACACAGTTGAGATATTGAAAAAGTTTGGGATGCTGAACTGTAATCCCATGGCTACACCAATGGTGACGAATTTGAAGAAACTAAGTGTGTCTTCTTCCAATTCCGACAAGATTGATCTGACCTTGTACAAACAACTGATTGGATCATTGATGTATTTGGTTAACACCAGACGAGATATTTTCTATGTAGTGAGTGCACTTATCTAGTTTATGAGTCAACTGAGACAGACACACTAGATTGTTGCGAAGCATGTGTTGAGATACCTACGAGGCACAATTGGACATGGTTTGAGATATACTTACAATATTGACATGAGATTGCAGGGATATACTGACTCTGATTGGGCATGGAACACAATGGACAGAAGAGCACCTCCAGATGTTTCTTCACTTTGGGATCTTCCATGGTTTCCTGGTGTAGCATGAAACAAACTTCTATGGCCTTGAGCAATGCAAAATTAGACTACATTGAATTGAGCATGGCAATCTGCGAAGCAGTGTGGCTTCGTAATATCCTTGCAAATTTATTTGGACATGTGTTGGATTCCACAATTATTAATTTTGATAACCAGAGTTGTGTAAAACCCTCAGAGAATCCAATATTTCATGACAAATCAAAACACATTGAGATCAAGTACCATTACATCCGAGACATGGTGGATAGGAAGGAAGTACTAGTGCAATACCTTCCTACAAATGAACAAGTTGCCGATGTTCTTAACAAACCCCTTACCAGGATGAAGTTCGAGTACTTCAGTGACAAACTTGGTGTGGTAGAGAATGCCTCCCTCATTGAGAGGGAGTGTTGATGTTTGCATCTTCCTGAGACATTCTCCAAATCATACTCCTCTGTGACTGAGTTGAGTTGGTTTGTGAGGACACTTATCCAAGAAGGGATAAGTGGGTTTGGGATTATAACCCAACGTCCCTTGTGGAGAGCACATGAGGACATGTCAAGGAATTGACCTTGACGTCACATACTATGGGGAGTTGACCCTTGTGTTTCTAGAGGGAGTAGACTCTAGAAGTCCACATGGGAGTGCCATGTGTGACAAACATTCTTCATATCGTACTCCTCTGTGACCGAGTTGAGTTGATCTGTGAGGACACTTATCCGAGAAGGGATAAGTGGGTTTGGGCTTATATCCCAACGTCCCTTGTGGAGAGCACATGAGGACATGTCAAGCAGTTGACCTTGATGTCACACACTATGGGGAGTTGACCCTAATGTTTATAGAGGGAGTAGGCTCTAAAATTCCACATGTGAGTGCCATGTGTGACATACCTTTTTGCTACAATGTCCCGAGTAAGCATCGAGCAAACCTTCTCCTAGATTGGGATGCAGACCAAGGGAGATATGATGCATTTATCACAAAGGTGTACTTGTGGTAAATGGGCCCAGGCATAGTCCTTCCTTGATCACGACAAGGAATAATGTGGACTCGAGGTGTTTTCCACGTGGTAGTTAGCATTAGGCTAACATTCACTCAAAGGGGTGTACCTGTAATGACCCTGGTTGAGAATGTCTCCCTCGTTGAGAGGGAGTGTTGATGTTTGGAAAACATCAGGAATAAATTCTTCCATATATATATATATAATACAACGTATAAATATATATCATAGTTAAGTAGTTACTTATTATCCAAGGGACACATCCTTTCATGGATGGTCAACATATGTTCTATATATATGGAACTCTCATCATTGTAATAATACATCAATCTATTATAATCATTTTGTCTTAGAATTTTCTACTGTACTTGTGTCTTTGTGCATGGTTATCCTTCTTGTGATCTTGGTTATTACTACTACTATTGTTCATGATTTATGCTTCAGTCCATGTAAATTTGTAAAGAAACTGAATATAATTGAACATTAAACTCCAACACTAACTACCTCAACAAACTCTAACAAACCCACACTTGTGGTCCAATATGGTGTAATTAACATAACAAACTTATATGTGTGGTCCAAGATGGTGTAACTAACATAAAAAAGTCATACATGTATTGAAATATGTCCAAGATGATGGTGTGCCCTCCAAAAATTCTCTAGGAGGCATGTGTGATGATGTAGAGTCTTTGTCACACTATCTAATGCATTTCCACAAATCCTAAGGTAATCAAAATTCCCTAGGCATATTGTCACAACTCCCAATGTAGTGACATAGATCCCAATGAATGTGCACATATCCTATGGAAAATACACATATCTAAATCCAATGGAAATCACCACTCAAATAATGGTCACTTGAAAATATTGTGACCCAAAAAATGACATATTACAATAATTTATTATAGAAATAATTTTTCTCATTTATCTTCTACATAATTGTAAATCACTTAACAATTTGAGCTCAATGTTATGTCAAATTAAACTCCAATAACTATTATTATAATTACTCAATTACAAAGATGACATAAGCTAAAATTCAATTATGCAAGTAAACAACATTTGGAACCCAAACACTTCCTATATATTTAGAATATGAAGTACATGCACCTACCGATATCTTATCAAGGGTTGTTAGAAGTTGGGCTCTTCAAACCCTAGCGATGGAAACCATAAGATAAAATTATCCAATAGCTCACTCCATTAGAGATCATCAACAAGGTAGAATACACAATGGTAAGTCCCTTTTGGAACCTACATTTGTATCCCACACTTGTACAAGATCAACTCCCTCTATCTTCTCGATAAAAAGAACATTAGGTAGCATTAGGATTTTAAAATGCCACAAAACCCTAACTTCTCTTATCAGAGCTACATGATAAACGTCTTTCCTTTCTCATGTAGGTATAAGTCCTAGTATTCCTAGTATCCTTAGGGAAAAACCTTGACTCTAGTCTTCCCTTGACATTCCTTTGAGAAGCCTAGTTGTTAGTTTCTTAGTTGATTCAATCCATAATTTGATCTTTTTCTTAGTCACACACATTATTCCCCTCTTTCTATGCATGGAATATATAAAATCATTTGATTTATGTGTAATCCTCCATAAATTCCAAAAAGACGAATCAATGACTCATTAATGCACTCATGTTTGTTTAGCTTGTGTAGTGGGCATATGTAGATTTTGTTAAACCCATCAATTATTAATAACATTTATTTAGTCTTCCATGATGTCCACTAAACTTATTGATTTTGATCAATAGAATGAGAGAGTTCACATGGAAACTAGATCTTAGAATGGGTAACATTTTCCACCTACAAATAAATGTTTTGAGGTTACATTTCATGACACACCATAGAAAGTAATTCTATGCTACCAAAATTCCTCCAAGGAGACTTGAAACCATTATTCTTTTCCCTTCACCATCTATGAGAGTTTATTGCACACTCCTACCCAATTTTTGGGTTAGAGCACACAAGGAGACAAAGGAATCTCCCAACTCAATCCCACAAACCTGTTGATGCCATGCCATTGCCATGCCATTTTCATGCCTTTCCAAGTCATTTTCATGGTATTCCATTGCCATGCCTTGCCATGCCATTGTCATGTAAATTCCCGTGTCTTGTCATGTAGTTTTCCATTTTAACCTATATAACAATAAATATAACGTTCCATAAAATTATGCAAGGAAAAAGTCAAATCAAAATATGGATTGCAATGAAACAAGAATAACAAAAAAAGAAATATTGCCATGCCATTTCCATGCCTCGCAATTAGAATACATCTTGACACCTTTTATTACATTTCTGTCATAATTTTCATCCCTTTAGGGCTGTCATATCTTGAATATTGTAAGGATGTCACGTGTCATCTTGCATTTCAACATGCATTTGTCATCCAGATCCTAGTTTAAGCTTTCATTTTTACCCCCCTTTCATTTAATGATTACTTGTTTTAAGGGATGTTATATTTGTCCTTGTATTGCCTTGCCTTGGCTTTCCTTTCCATGCCTTTCCTTTGCATCCCCTGCCATGCCATGCGATGTATTGCCTTGCCTTGCCTTGCATGGCATTGCCTTGCCTTTCCATGCCATGCAATGCCTTGCCATGCCATGCAATGCCTTTCCTTTGCATGCCTTTCCATGCCATGCCTTGCATTTCCATTCCTTGCCATGCCATGCCATGCCTTGCATTTCCTTTCCTTGCCTTACCCTGCCTTTCCATGACTTGAATTGCCTTGTCTTGCCATGCCATGCCATGCCATACCTTGCCTTTGCATGCCTTTCCATGCCATGGTATTCCTTGACATGCCTTGCCATGGCTTGCCTTGCTAGGCCATGTCATGCCTTGCCATGCCTTGCTTTGATAGGCCATGTCATGCCATGTCATACCTTGCCTTACCATGCCATGCCATACATGCCTTGCCATACCTTGTCTTGCCATGCCATGCCTTACCTTGCCTTGCCTTGCCATGGTATGGTATGGTATGGTATGCCTTGCCATGGTATGGTTTTTGATTTTTCAATAAGAAAGGTTTAAGCATGAAGTTCATTCCTTTTTAACATTTAACTTACACCATAAACAATTATGTTGCAACAACCAAGATTACAAGAAGAAACACCATGCACAAGAACACTATAAGTATCCTGGGAAACCCTTCTCAACAAGGGAAGAAAACCTAGCCAAATCCTTTGCTATATTCTTCAAGATAAATACCCTCACCGCCAAGAAAACCTAGCACACAAGAGCGTGCTTGCAAACCCTAGAAGACTAGTGTCCAAGAGAGGTGCACACTTTTCCCAAGAAGATGTAATTGTTGAAATTTCCAAACTCACACAAAAAATGTGATTCCTCAATGGGGAATCTACCTTTACTTATATTAGACTTGACCTATCAACAAAAGTGTCTATTGGCACAACATGGCCAACCTCTCTAACTCACAATATAATTAATAATAACCAGATTAATTATCTTTTACATTAAGGTGGCACCAACTTGTACCCTTTACATTACAATTAGGGTTACATGCAGGTCTGACTCTTGAACAATATAGAAAGGGATCTTGTACACCCACTAGTGCTCAGCCACTAGGGGCACATCCATGGGGATGTCCATATCTCTATCTCAGTACATCTCATAGGAGAACCACTATCACTAGTGCTCAACCACTAGGATCATGTTCACCTGTGTTCATCCACATGCACGTCCACTCAAAATATCTTCTTTCCCACTACATTACACAAGAGAGTCATCTGGAGTTCATCATCTCAACTCTCTGCTCATAGGAGGCTAATACATCGTCTTCATCTCTGTCTCATGAAGATACACACAACTCTATGGGAATTCACACATTCACCTTGTGCTTAACCACATGCTCGTCCAACTCAGCAGATCTCCTTTCTCATTGCATTACATAGGAGAATCATCTGGATTTCTTCTCAAATCTCTGTAAGGAGGAGGCCATCACTACATTCCAGTACTATCTCAGATAGGAACCACACACCCCTCTCAGGGGCTCGCTCTCAAGTTTGTTTCCTAGAGAATGTATCACTCGGCTGTAATCATCAACACTCCCTCTTAGCTAGGGAGGCATTCTCCACCAGGACAAGTCTCTCACGAAAATACTCAAACTTTGTCTTGGAAAGTGGTTTGGTGAAGATATCTTCTATCTGTTCAGGAGTAGGAAGATACTGCACATGTATTGTCTTCCACTGCACCATGTCTATCATATAGTGATACTTTATCTCGATGTGTTTCGATTTTTCATGACACACAGGGTTCTCAAAGAGCTTTACACAACTCTGGTTATCAAAATGAATAGTAGTAGGATCCATCTCATGATCGAATAAGTCAGTTAGAAGTTTGTGAAGCCACACTGCTTCACAGATTTCTACACTCAACGCAATGTAATTTGCCTATGTGGTGCTCAATGACGCAGAGCTCTATTTTCTACTACACCAGGAAACCATGGTAGATCCTAAAGTGAAGCAACAATCCTAGGTTCTTTTTTTTTCCACTGCGCTCCCTGCCCAATTTGCATCGGCATATCCTTGCAGGCTCAAGTCTACACTGGAGGCATATCTTAGGCCATAACCAATTGTGCCTCGTAAGTATCTCAATACATGTTTTGCAGTTATCCAGTGTGTCTGCCTTGGTTGGCTCATAAAATTTCTAAGCACATTCACTGCATAGAAAATGTTCGGTCTGGTTTTAACCAGAGACATCAATGATCCAATAAACTATTGGTATAAGTGTGGATCTACCTCTCCTGAATCAACATTACTCATCTTCTTCAAATACATTACCATTGGAGTAGGCATGGATTTGAATTCTGTCATGCCAAAATGTTTCAATATCTCCACAGTGTATTTTCCTCGACTCAGGAAAATCTCATCTGTCCTCTTCCATACTTCTAGTCCCAAGAAGTAGTGCATCAACCCAATGTCCTTCATTTCAAATTTATCATTCAATGCTTGTTTTCATTCAAAAATGAGTCTCTCTGAACCAGTGAGGAAAAGGTCATCCACATATAGGACCAAAATCAAACACTCATTTCCATCAACGTGATAATATAAGTTTGGATCAACAACACTTTTGTTGAAGTCCAAACTCATCAGAAATCCATCCATTTTCTCGTACCAAGCACATGGTGCTTGTTTTAGACCATATAGGGATTTCTTCAACCTGCATGCATGAGAGATTTCGTTGTGTATAACGAATCCTTCTGGTTGTTCGATATAAAATTCTTCCTCAATTTCACCATTGAGAAAAGATGTCTTTACATCCATCTGGTGTATATTCCAACCCATGGAAGCAGCTAGTGAAATGATAGAATGAATGGAGGTGTATAGGGATACTGGAGAAAAAGTCTCGTCATAATCAACTCCCTCTACTTGTGAGAACCCTCTGGCTAAAAATCTTTCTTTTTATTTTTCGATGCTTCCATCAACTGCATGCTTGATTTTATAAATCCATTTGGAAGTCACTACAGACTTTCCCTCTGGCCTTGGAACAATATCCCATACATCATTTTTCAATATAGATTGGTATTATTTAGTCATGGCACCTTGCTATACTTGTTCACCTGAAGCTTCTCCATGGCAATATGGCTTTGAGTCAATGATGTGAGTCACGACTGAAAGGTAGCTTGAGAATCTTTTTGGTCTCTTTCTCTCTTTGGTTGTTCCTTGAGGGGATTTATGTCCCTCTGCTTCTTATAGAGTTTGTCGGGCCCAAGCAAGAATTTTATGTCCAACTGTAATATCTCTGGGTATGTCACTTGGAGCAACTAGATCGGCTGGAACAACTGGATCAACTGGAGCTACTGGATCAACTGGAATAATTTTTGTCTCCCTCTGAACTGCTGAAGGGGGAGAAGGCATTGTCTCACTATCAATTTCCATCTGATCTTCTCTGGATCTTTGGAAGGCTATTTCTTCTTCAAAGGTAACATCTTTGCTTATTTCAATTTGGCTTTGACCAGGAATGTAGATTCAGTATGCTTTTAAGGATTCACTGTATCCTACAAATGCGACCTTTCTCCCTGAAGGTTCTAGCTTGGATCTCTTTTCTTTGGGTACATGAAAATATATTGGACACCCAAATATTCTAAAGTGTCCAATTTCATGCTTCACTCCAGTGAAGGATTCTTCTAGAGTAATGTTCTTCAGGATACGATGAGGACTTCTGTTTTGAACATACACTGTTGTCATACATGTTTCTTCCCATAGAGTCATATGTAGACTCTGATCACGTATCATTGCTTTGGTTGCCTTAATGATAATTCTTTTTTTCCTTTCAGCAACCCCATTTTGTTGAGGGTTGTAAGGAACTATGAACTCCCTTTTGATCCCTTCTTCAATACAAAACCTGTTGAAATATTTTGAGGTGTATTCTCCTCCATTATCTGATCTTAATACTTTGATTTTTCTTTTGGTCTGGTTCTCAACCCGAGCTTTGAATTCTTGAAATTTTGCAAGGACTTCATCCTTGTTCTTCAGAAAGTAAATCCAAGTTTTCCGGGAGTGATCATATATGAAGAGTACATAGTATAAGTACCCATTCAGAGATGCAAAATTCATTGGTTCACACACATATGAATGTATCAAGTCCAAGATTTCCTTGGATCTATTGTCACTTCTTGAGAAGGATCCTTTAACATTTTTTCCAAGAGCAAAACCTTTGAAGACACCTTTATGCTGAATTTGTATTTCTAGTAGACCTAATACCATTTTCCCTAGAGCCGGGAGAGCTCTATAATGAATGTGATAAAGTCTTCTATGCCATAGGTCACTCAAGCTGATAGTGTCATGCAGTAGGGCCTGGACTGGTTTGATGGTTAATCTGTACAAGCTGTTTTCTCGAACACCAATTACCTTGGCATAATTTATATGAGAGTCTTTGTGCCATGCAAGAACTCTTCCTTTTAAGAAAGTAACCTTGTAGCCTTTGTCTTCCAAGGAAAAAATAGAGACAAGGTTCCTATTCATTATGGGTACATATAGTACTTCTTTTAATTGAAGCTGCATATCTGAATCTAGTTGAAAGGTAGAAGTTCCAACCCCTCTCACACTATATCTGGCATCATCTCCAAGGACAACATGTAGACGTGTCTCTTTCTCAACAAAATGTGTTAGGTGATCTCTAAGACCGGTCATGTGCCTGGAGGCACCACTATCAATTAACCAAGCATTATCATTGGTAGGGACCATACCCGAGAGTGATGATTTGTTGATGTCTTCATCTCTTTGAGGTATTGTCTTCCTGGAACTGAGTTTGCTTGAACCATCAAGATTGTCTCCCATCATGATTTTTCTCATTTTAATTTTGGATTCTTCACAACCTTTGTCAACTATGCTAGAAAACCTAATGGCTAGGCTAAGCTAGAAATTTTAGGTTTTGTTGGACTTATGACTGCAAACAATAAGCCTTTGAAGGACATGAAAGCACTTCTGAACTGAATAGTTCCTTCAAAGAGTTGCAGAAACCCAATTCTTAAATTTTCTACAGAAATTAGCGAAACCCTAGAGCCAAAAAGTCAAAATTCTCAAAATTGCAGCTTGAGACTTGATGGAGGTACGATGAAGGAGGCTTTGCACATTTATGCTCATTTTAGCCCCAACTTCCAAGTGCCAAGTGATGAAAACTCCCATAAGGGTAGGCCCTACAATTTTTTTGGGAACCATAGGGGGTTCGTAGGATTTTTGCAGGAGAGAGAGGATGGCTGAAACTTGTTTGTGCAATGGGTTCTTCAAGACCTATGCTTTAATACCATGTTGATTTTTCAATAAGAAATGTTTAAGCATGAAGTTCATTCCTTTTTAGCATTTAACTTAAACCATAAACAATTATGTTGCAACAACCAAGATCACAAGAAGAAACACCATGCACAACACAAGAAGTATCTTGTGAAACCCTTATCAACAAGGGAAGAAAACCCAACCAAATCCTTTGCTATATTCTTCAAGAGAAAGACCTTCACAACCAAGAAAACCTAGCACACAAGAGGGTGCTTGCAAACCCTAGAATACTAGCACCCAAGAGAGGTGCGCACTTTTCCCAAGAAGATGTACTTGCTGAAATTTCCAAACTCACACAAAGGATATGATTCTTCAATGGGGAATATACCTTTACTTATATTAGACTTTACTTGTGAACATAAGTGTCTATTTGCACAACAGGGCCGACCTCTCTAACTCACAATGTAATTAATAATAACTAGATTAATTATATTTTACATTAATTATCAATTACATTAAGGTGGGGCCGACCTGTACCCTTTACATTACAATTAGGGTTACAAGAAGGTATGACTCTTGAACAATATAGAAAAGGATATTATACACCCACTAGTACTCAGCCACTAGGGGCACATCAATAGGGATGTCCATATCTCTATCTCACTTCATCTCATAGGAGAACCACTCTCATTAGTGCTCAACCACTAGGATCACGTTCACATGTGCTCATCCCCAGGCATGCCCACTCAATAGATCTTATTTCCCACTGCATTACACAGGAGGGTCATCTAGAGTGCATCATCTCAACTCTTTTCTCAGAGGATGATAATACATTGTCTTTATCTCTGTCTCATGATGATGCACCCAGATCTATGGGAATTCACACGTTCACCTTGTGCTCAGCCACAAGCACATCCAACTCAACATATCTCCTTTATCACTGCATTACACAGGAGAATCATCTGGAGTTCTGCTCAACTCTCTGTAAGGAGGAGGCCATCACTATGTTCCAGTTCTTTCTCAGATAGGAACCACACACCCCTCTCAGGGGCTCTCTCTCAGGTTTGTGTCTTGGAGAATGTCTCACTCAGCTGTAATCATCAACAATGGTATGGTATTGTATGGTATGCCTTTCCTTGCCTTGCCATGGTATGGTATGGTATGGTATGGCATGCCTTGCCTTGCCATGGTTTGGTATGGTATGGTATGGTATGCCTTGCCTTGGTATGGTATGGTATGGTATGGTATCCTTGGCATGGTATGGCGAGGTATCATATGATATGCCTTTCCTTGCTATGCCATGGTATGGTATGGTATGGTATGATATGGTATCCTTGGCATGGTATGGTATGGTATGCCTTTCCTTTCCATTTCCATGCCTCAAAACCCTAGGAATACACCTTGACACCTTTTATTACATTTATGTCATAATTTTCATCCCTTTAGGTATTGTTGAGGAAATGGTATGAGGAACCTTACTCAAGCATTTTTAGATCTTGCCGGGCTAAGGCAAGATAGTCGGGAATGTCACCCGGGGTTTATAGCCTTAAAAAATAAAAAAAATCACTTAATCCACATGTATTAGGTACGAGGGACCAAGGCCGTTTTTATCGATTTTATGTGTAACTGTGAAAATGAAATTAAATATGCAACAAATTACATAATTATGTACATGGAAAAGAGACAAGGTTAAAAGAAAAATCTGAACCAAATAATCAGAATACACATGTGAGATAGAAATAAAAAATCTGATTTTTATATTTATTTCATTCTGAGATACAAAGATGAATTCTCTTTACAAACCCCTCCGAGGCTAGGTACCAAGTCAGATTTAGAAGCCTCCAATGGGCACCATACAAAAAGACTCTGACAACAAAATAAAAATGAAGCTAAAAATCTGGATCATCTTGCCACAAAATGCTGTCACTTGACTATGCAAAATATTCTTTATCAGTCATGAAATTTAATTCATAAACAAACAAGAACACACAGACTGCCAAAGATAAATCATACACCTTAAAAGACAAGATGCTGAAAGATATGATTCAGTTTTGAATCCTCCTGCCTTCAATAAGACCCTTTTGTCATCAAGATGGTTAATCCTTCTAGTAAACTCACAATGAATGATGAATGAAATATCTCACAAGTACATAGCACACCTTATAGAAGAAGTTCTCCTTATATTATCTCTTTCTCTCTTGTCTCTTCCTTTGATTGATCTTTTATCTTTTCTCAATAAGTTATGGTAGTTCAACTACCTTTCTTTTGTTAAGGTTAATTAGCTTAACTGATTAGTTGAGACAAATAAATAATAATATATATAGATAAGGGTCTAATTAAATAATAACTAAATAGGTGGGACCCCTTGTGACTCCCGTTCTCAATTTTTTTTAATAACCATCAAAACATGAAGTATAAAACCCCAAACATTTGATTCAAACATCCTCCGTGTAACTCCCATCCTCATATTAATGATCAAATATTTTAATATTAACGAAATAGAACATGACTATATCTAGAAATAACATTATATCCATGTTGTCCAAAACACTGTCAAAATAAAAAGACTATCCTCAATAGAAAATAACATTAATCAACATTAAAAACCATATTTGTTGTGATGCATTTTGCCTCTTTTCACTACTGCGCTCTTTTGATTCCATTTCTGATTTATCCTATGCAATAGCCTTCAATTGATGAGAACCTTGTAGATGGACTACACTGATGACGTGATAGCAATAATCTTCGAGATGAATATGAGAGGACACATATTCATAGGAATATTTGGATGACTTGGAGGGAGTGGCCACTCTTTTTTCCTTATCTAGCTCTGGCTTGGGAATGTCAGTTTTTATCCTTTTTCTTGCATGAGAGGACTGTACGGGTGAGACAACATGATCAAATTGAGCATTTGTATTTATTGGTGGTGGAGGAGGGGGTAGTGGAAAAGACACAGTAGGCCAACCATGGTGATGAGCTACAAGTTGATGACCAATTTCTTTCCAACCATCATTGACATGTGGTTCTGTTTGCATAGACACATGAGTGGGACCAAAGAAATTTTGATGTGGCTAGTAAGGAGGCCTCTCACGTATGGGTTGCAAAATTCCTTGGCCAACTAGATTGAAAAACCCATCTTGGAAAAGATGATATAGTTCTTGTGGATCAACGCCAAAATGTATCGAAAACCATGGCCTTCTATGACCTCTTTGCCAATTATTTCCTCTGCCTCTATTAACACCTCTACGATTACTGCCTTTGCTAAAGAAACTCATCCTGAAGCAATATTCCAATCATGTTATGAAAAATCTTAACAATACATACATCAATACTCTACCTAAATAAAATCAAAAGGTTGGCTCTATCATTCACAACAAAAGTTCATGCAATCCATCCACCAATAATTTTAAACCCAACAATCAATTGTCCTCTAAACAAGGAGTGATAGGGATATTGGGAATATGAGGGGATTTATAATGAGCATAAAATGGTAGCATGGATGGGAAGTGACCAATGAATATTGTTCAAGAAAATGTAGAAGTAACATAAAATGTATCCATATCCAAACTTCCAACACTATTCATCATCTAGCCCTTTCTTTTGTTATTAATCCTTTCTCTTTTCAAAAAATGAAATTCATAATAATAGAACAGGGAATGTTTTAAATGTATTTGGGAAGGCGGTGGGAATCTAATGAGCGAAAAGTGAGATAATGAAAAGGAAAAAAAGATGATTATTGTTCTATTATATGCAATAATATTTATTGAAAATCGTCATCACCATCAATTGCCAAAACTTTTCTTTGTTAATAATTCAAATCCAAGACACAACTATTTTTATAGTACCCAATATAAAACCCCAAGAAAGTTTCAGGACTGTCAAACTTCACAACTTTAATTTCCCCTTCCTTTTCTTTTTCCATTAACATAGCTTTTTATAAGAGACTGTTAACAGAGTAATTCGAAAGAATTAAAACCAGACTACATCAAGCGCGCATGGGAGGATGAGAACACAAACATAAAGTCATTGACCTTTCACTATGCAACGCTTGTATCACAACATCAATAGATGTTGCATAAAAAGTTTGGATTCAAAACTCCATGCGAAACTGATGCTCATCATTTGATTTTAACACTATATAACTTCAAAATCGACCAAACCCCCATAGATAAATAACAAATGAGCCAAGATTTAGTCATATAACCAATCTTTCCCACTACCGGGTCAATCACTATAACATACATCAAGAACAAAGTTCGAATATACTAATTTCCATACATCAGATAAAAGAACCGATATATGGGAAAACATAAAGACAAAACATTCATAAGGGGTTTTCAAAAAACCATTGAACCATTTATTTCCACAAACCTCTCATGGTGGCCGCAAGAAAATACACCTATATATTCACAAACAATGGAAAAATAATTTGAAGGAGCTGCAAGTCTTCCAAAGACTGGGTAAAGGGTATGGCGTTATGCAAGAAAAAAACAACTATTCTTTTGTTTCACAGAGAAAAACCCTCGAATTTTAATCACCAGAGATGAGTGAAATCGAAAGTTCTTGGCATAATTATTTTCCAACAACCATAGCAACATAAGCAACATTCATTCTAGGTGTGATGCAATCACATAATTCAAATAGAAAGGAATTTTGAACATTATTCTTAGCTTGAAACATTTAAATTATAACATGAAGGAACCTCCATTTAAACGCAATTTTCACAACCATGATACCCACATACATCCATTATAAACTTCAGAAAACAAACACAGTCTGTAAACAAATCTAAGATCCAACATCATGATTATATTTGGAGTGGAGCTATAGTTCATGAATGGAGAGGTAAGAGCCAACATACCTGTAAGGAGAATACCAGGGACCAACAAGCACCACTATTCTTCCCAAGTCCAGGGAAAATGGAGGCAGCAGTAGCCAAAGAAACCAATACAAACGCAAAAAAAGTGAAGGTGGTGACCTCGAGGTAGGGTTAGAGTGACGTGCAGTAATTGCACATCATTTCCCACATTAATTTCCATCAACTATGGCCAAGTACGAGCGCACTCAAACCTCCAACACATAGTCCACTATGTTTTCCACATAAAATTTTAGTCCCAAAAATTGAATTGGCCTCCCCACATTAAGCTCATAAATCTTATACGTATACTCAACGCTTAGCACCAAAGCATGTCATGTCCCACATTCCTTCCTAGTGAAGGATTTCCATCTCATAAAACTTATCAATTGTCCACGATAATAACAAGTATACCATAAGTGCAATGCACCATAACTATATGTGGCTTGTGCTTGGAGTTTGAATAAACAAGTCAAAATATATTTGTAGCAAGAATAAACCAAGATGCTTATTAAAACACACATTTTCTCCCTTTCCTTTCTTTTTTAAATTAAATTTCCAACACATCCATCATTCATCCATTTCACATGGAAAGTAGTTTCGAAGTCCTGGGTTTATTCTCAAACTGTAGAATCATCTTTGCAAGGTAGTCATGAGCGCAAATTTTAAAAAATGTCTTTCATCATTATTCACATAAAGGGGTCCCACCTATTTAGTATATTATATATATATATATATATATATATATATATATATATATATATAAGGAATTGGAAAATATTTGCATGCAGGGACTCCATGTTGCACTTTTTGGGCGTCAACAAACTGGCGACTCCACAGGGAAATATGTTCTCAACAGATTCATAACTCAGAATGTTTGGTTTCATTGACTAGTAGAAGTAGTTGATAAAAAACTGCTAAAAAGGATAGTTATGGAATAGGGGGAAAAATGGTTTAAGGGAAATAATGAGACGAGACTTTGGGGAATAACTTATGGAAAGTGATGTGTATGAGGGGAGATGGTCCTGTATGCATAACAATCGAATAAGACATAACATATAATTCTTTTTATACCTTCAAGGAGAATGCTTATGATATGCTCTTGAATCTCATGATGGAGGGAAGAAAGGGATAGTAGAAACAAGGAAGAATACAAAACCAATTATACTACAACAGTATTGAAAGAAAAAAGATATTTCAACAGTGTATTGAAAAGAGGACATTGTGACAACTATGTGTATTTTATTTTCATCAATCAAAAATACTTACAAAATGACATTTTTATGGAAAAACTGATCCAGACTCTATTTCTGATGATTACGCAAAAAAACCAGCAAAATTAAAAACTCAACAAACCAATGTAAAAAGAAAACATAAGATAAAAGACTATATAAAATAGTCATGTTTACACAAAGTGTTAATGATCAAGCCGGTTCCACATATTGTTTCAAGTGAAAACCATTAGTACTGTAAGAGAACAATCACTCCTCCAAATCTTTTAGAAGGTATGAGTTTGTGCCTAGGATAAAAACGATTTTGAAAGAACCTAGCCATAATTTTTGGAATTTAGAATGTCTCCCTCTTTCAACATGGGCTGAGTCCCATAGTAGGACTTTTCCATCAATATTGAATTCAACAACATTTTCTCGTTTGTTAAAATACCTTTTCACCATTTGTTGCCTTCTTTTTATGTTCTCCAAGGCAAAATTTCTTTGTTCTTCCAGGGCTAACAATGCATTTATCCTTTGGGGAACATTAGAAGAATTTAATTCTTTAATATGTAACATCAGCCATAAGGAGGAAATATCTAGCTTAGTAGGAAGAATAGCCTCTTGGCCATATATGAGATGAAAGGGATTAAAGCTTGTACTTGCTTGGGTGGTTATGCGGTCTACCCAGAGAGCATGAGTGAGAAGTGTATGCCACTGGCGAGGTTTGTCTTCTATGATTCTCTTTATGATCCTAACCAAATTCTTGTTAGTGGACTCTGCTTTCCCATTTCCTCGAGGGTAATAAGAAGATGAAGTGAAATGTTTGACCCCTAACTTAGCCACAAATTGGGTCAATTTTGCAGAAATGAAGGCTGGGCCATTGTCCGTAATGATGTCTAATGGGATGCTGAATCTATAAAATATATTATATTATAGGAAATAAACTACCTGCTCATCTCGCACATGTCTAATAGGAACAACCTCAATCCACTTAGTAAAGTAATCTGTGGCTGCCAAAATAAATATATGCCCTGTAGAAGATGGAGGGTTGATAGGACCAATAAAGCCTAGGCCCCATTTAGAAAAAGGGAAATCCAGAATGACAGGTTTTAAAGGCATGGCATAGATGTTGGATATATTGTCATTGATGTCAACAGTCGATGTGATGATCTATTTTTAATGATGAATTACCTCAGATGAGATTGTCATTGATGTCATCAAGTATATCAGTTAATAGAAGATGCCAAATAGTGTGAAGAGATCGATAGCGCAAGCTCAGGAGGAGGAGCAAACATAAGAAGTGAATAGTTTGAAGATCTGAGCTCAGAAAGAGGAGCGCATTGCACAATATATCAGGTAGTAGAAGAAATTTGTGATTATTGTTGATCACGACATGATCAACAATGTTCCTATGATAAAATCTCAGGAGGGTTAGAAAACGCAGAGATCAAAACTCAGAAGGAAAAGCGTAGCTCAACAACCGTCTGATCAGAGTGAGAAGCCTCAACAACCATCCGATCAAGAGGTTGACCGTGTTTATCATCTAATACAACGCGCATCGGTCATATGAGTGACCATAGGCTTGAGGACTGTTGAAAGATAGTGACCGTCGGATTTGCAATCCATCAACGACAAGAATGAATTGCGGGGAGAGAAAGCATAATTAAACCACTTGCTAGTTACAATCCCGCAATCCATCTTGATCATCAGATAACACAACTTCAACGATCTACTACTGCATTTGATCGAACAAAGGACTAGTTTAAGTTAGATTAAATCATGACCGTCGGATGCACAATTGCAAAATCTACGGCAGGGATAGATTGCAAAGATTGAAAGGAAAATTAAATCACTTGCAAGTTGTAGCTCCGCAATCATCGTTGACCTTTGATTTTCTTCGAGAATCTCCACAACTGTTGGATCATCTCAATGTGGAAGGATAGGATAAGTGGGGCTAAAAGGTTGATATTTTGATTAGTTGAATACCCGTCAGCCGTCAGATCGTGTTAAAGTGGAAGGACAAGATAAGCCACAAGATCTACATCACAAACGGATCGAGCCGTCAATCCTAGATCCTAATCGAACGAACATCCTTCACTACGAGTCTAAAGATGTGAGGAACTTATGCTCCATCAGTTTGAGATTTGAAATACTCGGAGCCCAGAAATCCGAAGTGAATAAGGATCGTTGGATTTGGAGGATAAACGAGGGTTGTTGGATTCAGACTGTTGATTGGCATACCACATCAGCAAGGACATGTGGGAGATCCACGCCAGCGAACCCCATTAGCAAGGATGTGTGGGAGATCCACGCCAACAAACCTTGTCAGCAAGGATGCATGGAAGACCACATCAGCAAGTACACATGGCATAATCAAAATATGACAAGTATTAAGAGGAAATTGGCTCGTGCTATGTCAAAAAGTTATGTAAGCGAGTTACGTCACTCCAGGAGAATTGCTTCGGGAGTTTCAAATGTCAAAAGTTTTGAAGTCCTGAAGGACCAATATCTGAAGTTGGTCTCAGTCATCGATCTAAGAAACACCAAGAGTTTGGATAGCCATTAGATTCAAGAGAAGAGCATGTGCCACATGAGGATCCATGTCAGCAAGACTACGTCAGTAATGCCATGTGGCGCAATCAGACTCTGAAAAATGTCAAGTTGATTTGGCATTTTAGGTACATGAAAATCATGAATATGAGTGATACATGGAAGCTACTCGGCTCGTGACATGTCATCAAGTGACGGAAGCAGTTACGTCACTCCAGGGGTTTAGCTTCGAGAGTTTTTACCATCGCACTCGCCCAATGTCCCAAAGTCCCAAATGCCAGAGACTCGAACTGAACACGAGACATTCGATCTGGAGATCACTTCATGAGAGTCCTCAAGCTTCGATCTACTTAGAGGAAGGATAGTGTAACTAGAAACGTTAACCACAACAAGTGGTCTCCATCGTTGATGACTCACATAATAGGTGATCACTTTGGAGATAAGAAGGGGTCAGGATCTGAAATCTCTGAAGTCCGAAGACCCAAAAAAAATGGTGGACATCCATATCAACGCTTTATTAAGTCATAGATGTCAGATTTAGTAGTGAAAGGATGAGTGTAAGGTTTAAAGCTGACCGTTGATTTGATTCCGCGTGATAAATGTGAACCGTCCGATCTGTTCGAAGATATCATTTTCGAGAGATTTGAAATGTTGGAAGTCACGAAGACCCAAAGGGAAAAGTGTCGAAATTCTGTCAGCCATCCATCTCATCAGAAGATCGAATCGCAACCATTGAAATTATAAACGCTCAAGCGCTTGTCTCACTTAGCTCTTGATCACCACTGTTGGTCATATGTTATAAGAGTTTTTTAAAAGAAAATTATAATATGTCACTATAGTTGGTAAAGACCGTGGTTCTGTAATGCATGGTCATATGTGATGGTTTGAAGGAAGCGCCTCCACGAAATCTGGTCTCTGTGAATATAACAGAGATTTGGGATCGAGTATAAAGGATTAAATTGATCCATGACTGTGATCAATTTATGAAAAACCTTCACGGTAAAATAAATAAACAATAATTACGATTGATTAATCGAATATGCGCGATGGTCGAAATGAAGGGACACAGTTGTGTCACACTCACACCATTTGAAGAGTATATAATCAAGGAAGAATTTTGAGAAGAAGTGAGTCTCTGCACTTCAGAACAAAAGATCAAAAGCTGAAGCATATTCCAATAAGATATTAGAGGAAATAAAATGTGAATTACAGAGAGAAGATTAAATGCGATGATGAGTGTCTTATGATATACCTCTGATCATAAGATCGAATTGATTCTATAATGGATCACTACTACTGGGGTTGAATAAACTCTAGTTGGATAGACTGGGTTCTATCAACAAGCTGGGTCTTGTGCTGAGAGTTGGTGCTCTCCGAGGAGTTGGTGCTCCTTACTTCAGTTGGTGCTGAAACAATTAGTTGGTGCTAAAAGAAAATCCTCTTTCACATATATTCATATTACTATGTTCATATCAATTACAAAAAAGCTTATACAAACATCTGGTGTCTCTGTGTCCATTGTGATTATGATTTGATTGTTATTATTCTGTTCAATTATGTTTTAACTGGTAACTTGAAAGAAGAAAAGTTAGAATAGTCAACACACTAATTCACCCCCCCTCTTAGTGTGGGTGGTGTGTTATTCAATAGAGGTGTTCTTTTCCGACAAATTTTTGGTAATTATCACACGATCTTGCAAATTTATATGAGTCGTGAAATATCGAAGGCCAATAGTAACCATTTCTTATGATCTTGAAAGCAGTAGCCTTAACATAAAAATGACCACCGATGTGAATGATAAAAGATGATGATCCATGGATTTTGAGTAATAACTTCTGTGCTTCTTTATCTTTTACACATCGAAGTAACAAACCATCAACAAACCTCTTAAACAAAAAGTATCCTAACATGATATACTTGGAAGCTTCAAGGAAAAGTCTCCTTCTCTGGTGAGGATCCAACCCATTTGGACACTTTTGATACTGCAAATAATACACCATATTTTTATACCAAGGATGCTCAGATAGGGGGAGATTCTGATTTTCAATATAAAACAATGCTGAAAGAGGATTATCTTGGTTGTCAAACTCTTCACTTGGTTCAGGGTGATGAGCTAAGTGAAGGGCTAGGTCTCGTCCCTTGATTGTCTTCGAAGTCATGATTGTTAAATCATGCTCCTGAATTTTGGCAAGCCAATGTGCGAGTTTTCCTGAGAGATAAGTTTGTGAAAGCATAAACTTGACAACAAGCAAAGGGACTTTTACCTATGTATGTTTTCCCAAAATAAAATGATAATTTTTTTTTAATAGGCTTGACAAGAGAAAAAACATTTTTCTCAATATAAGAATATTTGATCTCATCATCCAATAAACTCCGACTCATGTAAGCTACAATTTTTTCATTTTTTTGGTCATCACTTTGTAAGAGGATAGCAAAAATTTCTTACTCGGTAGAATTGGTATATATGATAAAGTATTTCTCAAAATATGGTTTCACTAGAACTAGGGAGGAACTAATTGCTTTCTTGATCCTAAGGAAAGCATTCTTGACATCATCTGTCCAAGAAAAAGAATGATCCTACTTCAGAAGATTATGGATTGGTTTAACCATGACAACAAAATCTGGAACAAATCTACAGACAAAATTAATAATTCCCATGAAACCTTGAACTTCTTTCTTAGAGGTGGGGGAAGGGAGGTTTAAAATGGCAGTAATCCTCTCGAGATCTATGTTTATTCCTGAATCAGAGACAATATGATCGAGGAGCTTGCCCCTCATGACGCCGAAAATATATTTGGAGGGATTTAAAGAAATGCCAAATTTTCTGCACCGCATGAGAACTTTTCTAAGATGACCAAAATGAACCAGTTTTTAGAATAAACAGTCAAATCATCAAGATAAACTTGGATAATCTTATTGATTAAGTCATCAAAATATATCTTCATATCTCTTTGAAAGGTGGCACTAGGATTAGACAAGCCAAAAGACATGCGTTCATAAGAAAATGTGCCCCAACGTGTGGTAAATGTGGTTTTATATCTATCATTCCTTTTTACCTTGATTTGATTATACACAGAAAAACCATCAAGTAAGGACATCATTTGAGACCATGCAACATGTTGTAAAATCATTTCCATATCAGGAAGTGGAAAATGGTCTTTGATACTTTCTCTATTCAATGCTCGGAAATCGTCACATAATATGATTTGGCCAATAGTTTTATGAACAAGGACCAGATTTAAAACCCAGTCGAAATACTTCACTGGAAAGATTATATTAGCTTTTAACAATTTTTTTGATTCTTTTCTAATAGTGGCTTCGAGCGCAAGGTTAATAGGTCCTTTTTTTTTCCTAACTGGTTTTATTCCTTCCTTGATAGGAATGACATGTTGTATGAGAGCAGGATCAAAAATATGAAGATCCTCGTATGACTAGACAAAAACATCTTGAAATTCATAGAGCAATTCTTTGAATTTTGCTTTCTCTTCATCAGAACATTGGGCACCTAATTTAATGATCTTTGGAGATTCAGATGTCCCAATATTCAAGGAAATGGTATCACCAACTTTCCTTTTCAACTCCTCTTCCTTATGTGTTTCTTTGTTGCTTACATCACTTGACGAAAAATGAACCTTCGAAAGGAGTCAAGACTTTAGGAAATTTGTCATCTTCAATAGAGATGATTTATTTGGGCTTAAAAGATTCATTTTGTATGAAAGCGCAAATTCCTTTGTCATTCAGGAAAACCTACCACGATTCTACGTTATTAGGGATGTGAGGATGATATAGAGATTGAAATGTACAATCAGGTATTTGAGGTAAAATATGTTAGGTAGGGGATGCTGCAAAAACAACTAACCTATCAACCATTGAATTAAGTTCCCTCATAACATGAGTGATGTTAAATGATAGTGGATTTCAAATGAGCATTCAAACAACTTGAGTATAACATTTAAGTAACTTATTGCTTGGTGAATAAATCGTATGTACAAGATCACAACAAGTTCATAATCCCCAAAAACTGTAAGGTGGCCACAACCAAGGTTATATGCATTTTTGATGCCTAACAATAAGGCCTAAGACTCGGTGACATTGTTTGTGCAAAAAAAATCCAACCTATAAGAAAAATTGTGGATTTTACCTCTAGGAGAATATAGAATGATGTCGGCTCCATTACCTTCATTTGAACATGAGCCATCGAAATGCATGTGCCACATGCCATCATCTAAATCAACTGGTTCAAGCATAGTGTCACCCTCATCAACAAAGATAGAGTACACTCCAAAATATTCTTCGAGATAGTTTACATTAGGTAGGGGAACGCTCTCATATACAGTGAAATTCTTCTTTCCCTAAGGACTATAATGTTATTTCCGTTTCGAGGGACAAACAAATGTGTTCTATCAAGTGAAAGGTATCCACCAGTTAAATCTTGCCAATCTCTTCCTAAAATAATTGAATAATTAGTCACCAGCATATCAATTACTTGGATGTTGTGGGTTGTTCTTATCTCGGGATGTGTGCACAAAACTAAGGTTGCATCCTTGATTTTACCTATAGTTGATTGCTACAAATTATTATAAGAGAGCATGCTTCTAGAATTTTTCGTTAGTGCAAGACAAGCCAATCTCTTCCATGATAATTTTAGACATTAAACTTGGACCAGACCCACCATCAATTAGGCAACAATGAGCTATTTTATCCATGATTTTTATAGATATAAAGAAATGGGTTTTTTTTACAGGGTTCCTAAAATTATTTACACCTATCTTATTTATAGTTGAATCCTCTTCCTTCGACTCTTCAAATAGATTAGCTATGGTAGAAATTTTACCTTCCTTAAAGTTTTTGAGATGATTTTGTTGTTCTGGGATGACAACCATGTCCAAAAGAGTAGCATCAACTTTGATATTAGCCAATTTGTTAAGGATATTATACTTAGAAGAGGGAAGAGGAGAAAACACTCCTTGGTTATCCGAAGTTCTGACAACTTGTGTACCAACACTTTGAGAAGATGAGATTGGGGTGGAAGAAGTGCGGGGAAAGTCATATTTTCCCTTGGCAGTGTAAGATTTATTCCTGATATTGATTACCATAACATATTCTAGTTCAACTCAATCTAAAACAACGATTGTGGTATTGGGCCTTTTGCCAAAGATCTTATCTCTAGCATTTTTCTTAACTTCGCAAGTATTTTCTTCACAAAAGTTACACCCACTACGAGCCATTATGGCCTTTGGATGAAAAGTGTTTTCATCAGTATTCCTAAAAGGTGATAAGGAATAAAAAGATGCCCCGGGGGCAGGGGAAGAGGAATTTCCTTTTCGTTCGTAGGCTATCATCCTAATATTCATATCTTGAATGAGTTGTAGGAGGGAAGACATGTTTGTTTGCTTGACCAAGTATCCCTTAGGGAGATCCATTATTTCGAGTTTCTCTTCATATTCTAGGCATGTCTGAAGGGTGGAACGAAGATTTTCAATAACCTTCTCTTCAAGTCTATGACGATAAGGAGAAGGTAATGCATTATAATAATGCATGAAAGCCACCTGATTTTGAGGACGGACTAGTTCAGGGATTTGATTATATAATTTGGTGAAGCGAAGGTTAAAATATTTAATGGCATCACCATCCTTGTAGGAAATATTATTGTATTCCCTCAAATTCTCAGCTGGACTCTTGGGCTATCCATAAGTGGACTTGAACACATAAACCAATTCTTCCCAAGTGGAAAGGATTTTGGGAGGGAGGTCAAAATAATTTGCTGTAGCTTTACCTTTGAGAGAATTGACAAATAAACACATGCAAGTGTCATTATCGTTAGCTCCTATGTTATGACAAGAATTAGAAAATGTTACCAGGTGTTCGTTTGTAGTAATGGTACCATTTCCCAAAAAACTAGGTAAATGTTCCTTGAATTTTGGCAATAGGTGAGTGGTTGGTGCAAGATTCAAGGGAGAAGATACGTGCCATGGGGTGGTTGTAGCATCTTCCTCTAATTGAAAAAGTCCATATTTCTTTATGACTTTAGCGGGATTGGTAGTGGATTGAATAGGGACTTGACGATTGTAGATACTACCAATTATTGATGAAGCAAAAGGTTGCGAGGAGGAGGGACCTCCAGTGCCACTACCACTACCCGCAAATGTCATGTTGAAAGTGATAGGTATGGGTAATAAAGGTGAACTGGAAGAATTAGATAATGTTTGCCTAAGAGCACTTTGTTGTGTTGATAATAAAATTTTCCTCCTTCCTATTTCAACAATAGGGGTAGCTTCAGGGGAAAACCCTCTTCTCCTTTGAGAGATGCAAGGATTAGAGGACATGAAAAGAAAGACCAAAGAGGTAGGAAAATGGAGGTTACTATTGATTTATGGGATGCCTTTTCTTGGCTTCCCAACACTCATGAATATTTATGTCCCTTTCAATTGATTCCCAAGAGCGTTCAAGTTCATCACAATTACTAGCAGTTTCTAAAATAATATTGAATAAAGTCAGTGCAATGCCGGTTTGGTCATCAAGACCGTTTCCAATATTGGGTTGTCTCGTAACAGGTACTGTTATGGAAAATTTAGTCAAAGAGTAATCATACAAAACAAAAAAATGAAATATAATCATGAATAATCAACTAGAGAGATATGGGAGATCTCCCCAGTATGGTCACTAGATAAATGTTGAGGAAAAGGTATGAGGAACCTTACTCAATCATTTTCAGATCTTGTCAGGATAAGGCAAGATAGTTGTGAATGTCACCCGAGGTCTATAGGATTAAAACAAAAAAACAATCACTTAATCCACATGTATTAGGTATGAGGGACCAAGGCTGGTTTTATCTATGTTATGTGTAACTGTGCAAAAGAAATAAAATATGAAATAAATTACATAAGTATGTACATGGAAAAGAGACAAGGTTAAAAGAAAAATCTGAACCAAATCATTAGAACACACATGTGAGATAGAAATCATAAATCTGATTTTTATATTTATTTCATTTTGAGATACAAAGCTGAATTTTCTTTACAAACCCCTGTGAGGGTAGGGACCGGAGTCAGATTTAGAAGTCCCATTGATGAATTCCATTAACCAATGCGAGAAAAACTCACCAATTATGTCAATGAGTGTCAAGGTACCCAAGTACATCTTGTGAAGTGCGAATAGATGGGCTGATGTCGAGCCACTTGCAAGATCTAACGATCAAGGGACATTGATGTATTCCCATGATTTCTAGTGAGAGAGCTTGCCATTAAGGCATGCAAGCCTCAAGTTACTCAGAAAGGAACTCTAGTCTATATCCCATATAAGGTGTCGAAGGTCAATGGGGCAAGATTGTTGAAAGGTGGGCCTTAAGGAATCCCACATCAGTCAACACGACTTTATAAAAATATTGGTAGGACTATAGATGTAAGATCTCAGTAGCAACAATGTTTATGGCAAGGAAATGTAATCATGGAAAGGGGGTTTGTTTTATTCAGAAGGAAAATTGGAAAGAAAAAAATGAACTGAAAAAGATAAAGGAATGTATGCAACTTAGAAAAATAGGTGTGTGGAATCATGAAGGATAATTCGATGGAACATGTCCTTCAACACCACGATGATTAATCAACTTTGAAGGAGAACTGGGACAGTGTTACAACATAAACTTTGGAAAAATGTTTCTGTGTATCAACAAAATGTTGTTGTGTATCAACAAAATGTTTATGTGTAACAACAAACATCAGGATGCGCAATTTTTTTTTGTGCAACAACAAAATGTTGTTGTTGAGTAACAACTCCTTCAAATTGTCTAGCAAAGCATGTGTTCTTTGAAGGATTTTGTGATTCATAAAAATCACTGCAACATGGAATGTGATTGGTTGTGAACCTGTAAAGCTTAGTACAAATTCCTGTTGCCCTTGCATACTTATTTGTCTTGGCTGTATTAAATTTTCCCATGTGCATAATAACCAGTTGCTGAGAATTGTCACTAAAGTCCTGGAATATTAAATATGCTGCTTATCAAATTTACGCAAGAAATTAGTCAAGCTGATCCATTGATTTTAACTATTTTTTTGCATAATAAAACCTATACATCATCATATATATTGAATAATTAGGGCATACAAGTCTCTGTGACAACCAGTAAACAAACACAACAGTCGATCCTGTAATACAATGCCTGCAAAAACACATTAATTAGAAATTTCAAGAACATATATATATTATGAAAAAAATTGTCGTCTCAGTATGCCAAATTGGTCCATTTGCCATCCAAAGTGAACATCTATTTCCCTGCATCACCTGAAAGTAAAATAAAAAATCAATTCTTAAAAACGCACAGCTAAAACATAATACCAATACATTGAGTTGTACATCAGAGGATAGGTCTGAATCGACAAATAGAAAGTGTGTCAATGGATACCTAGACGTGTATGATGTAAATTTATCTTGGTTGCGTTGCATATTGTGAGAAACCTTCGGATCTACAAAACAACATTCCTTAAGTTCCTCACGCTTTCTCTCAACTGTACTTCACATTATGCTCCTTCAACAATTAGGTATGCAATGCATTTTAACGTTCTGACTTAAGCCCTTGCAGTGCAGGTTGCACATCAGTCACTCTATCATTAAAGCGAACACCAAAAGCAAGCAACAAATAATCTTTATCCACTGCATAATTGCCATAAACAATCCCGTGCATTCCTAACATCCCCAAGATTTTCTCATGAGAAGATGGAAAATATCCCAAGCATATGAAAGTACTGGCCACCAGAATGCCTATATAACCTACAAACTCTTGGAGTTCCTGGCTATATTTGAGGCAACCCCCACTGACATACGGGACAAATTTCTTAGAGTTAAACACCAAGTTCATGATCTGTTCTAACTGAGAAATCTGTGGAGTCTTGGGATTCGTTCCATATAGCCAAGAGGTTTTATTGCATTGTTCCAATATGGAACAGTCATCTGCGGCTGAACATCCTTTGGGATATCAACTAAAACAAGTCCCAACCTCCCAGATGCTGCGAGTTAAAAGGCCTCTCATCATTCTCGCAAGGTATTTGAATCGTTCGACAGAAAGGTGATAAAACTGAACATATTACGTATATAATGTGAGGTGAGATGGAGTGCAAGGAAAGCCGCCATTCAACTATCTGTCTCACTTCTCAAAGTGTCAGGCCCATTTTTTTTCCTCTGAATCTCCTTCTCCGAACACGATTTGCTTTGGTTCAATATTTTCTCTGCTCATTCTCCAATATTTCAAACAATAACAGGGAATCGAGCGGCTTATTTGTCCAATTAGTTAGATTCGATGAATATGCGGGCACCCCACCTGCTTCATTGCTTGCAGGGATAAAAGGAATTGCCGACATGGGATTGCTTTCATTTCATTCAGGGATACACCACCAGGATCGATCTTATCGATCATATGGAACCTGTAACCAGTGAACACCTAGAACACAAGGGTGGCCAAATATCGAGATCACGTTAACTAACAAAACCTCTGCTTCATGCGAGCTAGCCTTGGAATACAACCCAGTCTTCATCAAGCGTGAAAGTTGCAATGTTGGCCATCGATGATTTAACAGTGAAATCATGGGCGTATAAGTCTGGATGCATCTCTTTGTTTCTATGATTCCATATGTTGAAGGTGAGTTCCTGCTCTCCAAAATCCCACGATAAGTCACCCGATGAAAATATTTTGCTGATTATTACATAGAACTTCATGTCAACGTAGTCCTTTTCGAATGCATCCTAATCAGATCAAGATGAAAAAGTTCCCACTATTTCTGGGGGAGTCGGCCTCTACATACACACATTCTCTGAACTCCTGCCATAAAGCCTTATAGACAGGCGTACTGTCATAACAGTAATACCTGCCCATAATCACAACTATACATATGCATATGGATATCTAATCATTTACGTTCAGGTCTAGAATTGTTCACCGTGTTTGTACATACCGTAATTCTAGTGGCGGTTTCATGGAAAGATTGTTTTTGCAGTTTACAACGTCAAAATTGTAGTTGAACAAAAAGCGTGAATTGATCGCCCTTCGTGTCTACAAGAATACTGCAAATAATTCATCATGAAAATGCTTAAAAATCAGTGCATGACACTTGTATCCTATGCCTAGGGTTCTCGTCCACCGACCTTTGATTGGATTCTTCTCTTAAACCTCTCGATAACACGTCTATTGTTATCATCAACCTTAGATATAAGAGCCAGGGGTGTGTGTGACAGCTAGTTTGGTTGATTTTGTATAGATTACAAAGACATAATTACACCAACGGATCATGACCATAAGAATTGACAATATCAACAATGCACAAAAATCTAGATAAGAATTGAAAAAGAAGTGGGTTCAACAAATCTCTATTCATTAAAGGCATCGACTACCAACTGCACACGTAGCACCAAAAAATAGTCTGACCAATGTCATGATGTTGCGTGGTTTCTAATACTTGAGGATTTTCATGTTTCTCGGGCAACAAAACAATTATTGAGATATTTCCTCTCCTTACTTGAGTAATTCCAGTAGTTAAAAATGCCAAAAAGAGGGTGAATAATCTAGAGAGAACTAGGCTTAAGAAAATAGTGGAATTCAATTGCGATTTAGTCATGAAGGCTTCACTTATGGAACTACATGCTCAGAAAACCGTCGTGCATAAAATCCGCTATTGCACCTTAGTGGTTTTATGCAACAATAATTTGCGCAATCAAGATTCAGTGCATATTAAAATATCTAATTTTTGATATGATGCTCAAATGAGAATCGAGGAGTAAATCCTAACTTTCTAAAGATGAAAAAAGAGAAGAGTTCATCTTATACTTTGTCGTGCACTCTGCTTCTCATTCTTTAGAAAAATATGATTTATTGTTGATTTGGTTCGTTTCCTTGATAATTGCAGATTTTACTTCAAGGTCTGAGGGGGAAATGTTTCAGATCTATCATTTGCAAGTTTAGCATGCAAGACAGGAAGCGTAATTCAATCAATCCCAATCATAGTTCATTTCTATTATAATTTATTATTTTTTTCTTCTTCTTGGCCTAAGCCAGACAATGCACCTTAAACCTGCAGATCTAGTAGATGTGAAGACTCCAATCTAAATGATCATGTTGTTGTATTGTTGTAGATTTTATTCAGATAAGGCGAAAAGATGGTGGCTCAAATAAGAAATAACTCAGACCAAGAAGACATGGTTCAATCAATCGCAAAATGACACATAAGGTTCATTCAAAAAATGAAAAACAACAAAAGTGCTGGTGTGACACTGTTCAATCACTGTTACAGCAAAAACGTCATTGTTTTAGCAAGTAAAATTTCACTGTAACAGGCATGTAAAATGTCGTACCAGCATGTTGTAACAACATGTAAAAGTTTCACTGTATCATCATGCTGTAACAACCTGCAATTTTTTTTTCGCTGTATCAACATAGAAATTTTTTGGTTTTATTGTGTTTAATGTTAAGCATGTTTTCAAGAACATTCATTCCTAAAATCCAAATCATCTCTATTTTCTAATCCGCGTGATCGCTCGAAGCGCGGAGGAGAGCATACTTATTAAAAACAAAAATTAGAGAAAAAACATTGTTTTATTCGTTAGCCTACCTACTCTATGCTAATTGAAACTTAAAGATTAGTTACGTGTAGTCAAACTTCCAATGGAGCCAAGCACACAACAGTAACAAAAATATATTTATGTACAATTTTTCAAATGAAAGATAGAAATTTACATGAATAAATGAATTTTGTTGCTGTAACGACAAACTAACTAAATAAAAATGAAATTTATCTAATCGAGTGCTTACCTGGAACCATTGCTCGATAATGCTTTCATAGGTGCATTTTTCCCCGCTCAGATCTTGTTGTAACTCCTCTTCATTTTCTTCAATCTCCTGCTCGAATGATTGTTCGTCATCAAATATGTAGGGTTCTTCAGATGTTGAATCCTTGTTTGTTGCTGGAGGAGTGTTTGAATCTTTAATTGCTGTCAAGATCTCCTCTTCCAGAGAAGAGGAGATCCTGACTTTTGCGAGGATCTGAGTGAGTAGTTCCAAGATGACACTCATTTTTTAAAACATATTGAAAAAGGGGTTCTTACAACACCCAAATCAAAATAAAAAAAATTGAAAATCATACTTGCTCAAACACATACTCTCCACAGTTGCGGAAAACACGCTACGATTGAAATCCACACTTCCAAAAAATGAAATTTTCACTTACACTTGTAGGAATTGAAACACTCCCTACATTCCCTTACCCATATGTCACCTCAGAGTTAGGAGCATGACTATTCAAACTAAACCTCAATTCATCGTGCTTCCCCAGCAACGACACCAAAATGTTAGGCGAAAATATTGTCGTTCAATTCCATTGTAGTATTTTCCCAACTATTTAATTTTTCAATACGAGGTTCGTAGGATTAAGAAGCACACACACTATATATGTAGGACTGAAGTAGAATTAATCTAATCTAAATTGATGAAATGGAATTAATCTAGGAAAGCATCAAAAGACTAACTAGGAAAGTAGGAAATTGCATAAGGGAAAAACAATACAACATGTGAAGAGTTGAACGACAAATGACATATGTGAGCTCACACAATATATCAATCTCAAATTATATTACAAGAGTCAAATGAAAAAGCATGAAAGAATAGCAATGAAAGAATCAAAGCTAAGAATCCCCTTCTCCTAATTACACGACTAAATTATGAATTACATGATTCAATTATTAATAACATTCTCCAATTATGAATAACATGATCTCTCCCTCCCCTTCATGAAGAGCGAGCACTCTCTTATATACATGAAAGTCTTGAAGAGTGTCATAATTACAGATCCACTATTCTCTCAACTTATTCCTTCAAATCCTCCACTCATATCTTGGATAAGATATCCTATCAAAATCTCCATGATATTCTCCTTTGAATATGCTTGAATGATTTGTCCCAAATATTCTTCAAATCTTCAAAGCTTGAAGATGAAATTCGAATTTGAGGCTAGGTGGTAATATTTGACTTTGTTGAAATCTTCACATATGCCTGCACACATCATCAAACTCATCCAACCTTGATATATAATGAAAA